>WMKJ01000082.1:0-59064 GCA_009733715.1 Herpomyces periplanetae | reverse complement strand
ACGATCAAAATCAACAGCAATGCGCTCGTCAGTTACACAACGACTGAACCATTTGTTTAGTGCCTGATTTGCTAATTTCCGAATGTGTTTCCAATGAAAGTTCTGGGCCAAAATAATTAGAGCACTGCTACGATCATGGGCAATGGGATCAGAATCCGAATGTAAAGGATCGAGTGTTCGTAATATTTTTAATTGACCAAGTGAAAACGTGTTCAGTGTATTTAGATTGCACGTGAAGCCAGCTTTCTTGGGAACTGGGGGCTTAGGATTAACGAATTGACTCTCATTATGATTAGGGAGGCGGCCTAAACGATGCGTGGGTAGATTTAACCCATTATTAAATGTTGGATTAGAATTATTGATCCAGTTAGAAATCGGTGGTGGTTTAAGGATATCAGTGGTGGTATCCGCATCACTTTTTCGACGATAACATAACGCCTCATTTTTGGGTGGGGCTGGGGGAACTGATGAAGATCTTGAAGAAAGCGGGGACTTTTCAATAACGTTAAACAAATTAACGTGGACAAAATTATCCTCGGACTGTTGAGCATTACTGGTGGTGTTAGTATCGTCAACTAAAGATACTTTAATATTGTAGTGAGCGAGTATACGGTGAAATCTTTGAGTAGGAGTGTAAGTAGGATCAGGGTAATTGAGTATGAGCTTGAGAATACGGGCATAAATGCGACAAGCTTTACGATCAATGCTATGCGATTTAAGGACTTGATTATACGCGCCCCATAATATAGCAGAGTTGACGGGAGTGGAGGTGTTAGAGTGAAGGGATTCAGCTAGAAAAACAATTTCAAAGACAACACCGATAACTTTAAAAGATAATTAGTAAGAAGGTGAAATGAATAAAAAGTGTATTGTTTAAAAGGGTATTGAATTGGAATGGCTCAGTATACCTTCATTTGTCAATGATTCGGGAGGTGCGTCAAGGTTGGGTTCGGATTTCATTCGAGTTTAGAGTGAAATTGAGGATGGAAGGATATGCGCAAAGAGGGGTGAGTGAAAGGGTGTAAAAGGTACATTCGCGATTATGATGCGCTTGATGATGCGACTTAATAGAAGGAAAAAAGGTGATAGGGTAACAGGATGAATAAATTTTTGTCAAAATTAAAGCGTAATTAGGCGACTGTGAAATTACGCAAGTCAATAAGGATAGGACTGAATGAGCAAATACAAGGGTAGAAGTTGATGTGACAACATTGAAGGGTAAAGAATAAAATGAATAGAAGCATAGTAAAATGGGCAAGTTTTAAAGTAAGTTAGGAAAAGGGATGTCAATTAACTCGTAAAATCGAGTTTAAGACAAAAGATTAAACCACGGTAAACTGATAAATGCAATTAAAGAAGTGAAGGGATATTAGAATATTCCTGATGATATCAAGAGGTTATGGGAAAAGAAAATGATTTGATCAAAATTATGATTAAATAGTCAAGGCGGTAATTGTAAAAAACAAACGTAAAAAACCATGGATAATACAAAATGAAAGGGTTCAAACGTATGCCATAGACGCGCGTACGCGTAGAAAATATCCAAAAATCATGGAAAAGATAATGAAAGAGAAGAAAAATATTTTTATCACGAAAGAACGTAAAATCGAGGAATGTGCGGACTCGAGTGTAAATACGGGCGAAAAATGGAAAAACGCGTCGGGACGAAGTAGGGATATCACGTGAAAGCATTCGTATTACACGTGATTTACCGAGACACCGGGACCCGGGCGAGAGTGATTTTCGGAAGAGTACGGGATGCCGGGCCGGGGGGTGGGGGAAGTATGGTTAGTGGGGGGAAGATGTGAAGGGTTTGGGAAGGGGGAAAATGGATGTAGGTTTAGCGTGAATTAACTTAACCTTTACTTGTACGTATAAGGAAATGGGAACGGGGACGAGGATGGGAACAGGGACGGGGACGGGAAACAAAGGACAGAGAACAGACCACGAGGCACGAAAGACGGAAAAGCTTTCAGAAATTGACATGTCAGATGGTCCATGATGCTTCACAGACGAAATTTATGTCAATATAAATGAGACATGATAGGTTAAGAAGGGTAGAAATTAAACGTTTACTGGTGTATGTCATTTGGACGTTTAAAGTGCGCGAAGATCAAGTCATAATCGTCAAACTTTTGAAACACATAGTCCAAACGTTGATAACCAGGGGAAATAAAATTGTCTTTCAGTTCAGAATCGTTTTCGATGCTCGATGAAAGAGATGTTTTACATGCGCAACAGTTGCATTTGGGAACGTTTTCGAGACTGGATCGAAAATAAGTAATGCTAAAGCGCTCAGGCAAGAAAATTTTTATTACACGCTTTATCACCGAGCACAAGGACGTGTGTGAAAGTGTAAAGGGATAATTTGTCTCGAAACTAGCGTAGGATGACGGTTGCTCAGGAGTAACGTGAACAGTAAGGTAATGCGATTGAGTAGATTTAACTTGTCGAGCCTTTGCACATACATCACACACAGTTTTCGGGGGATTGATCGCTGCGTCGGGTTCATCTAATGGTAAGGCCATATTACTTGTTATAATTCCGTTAACGCTAAATCCACGGGGTGAAAAGGTATAAGAATCAAGAACGATTTGGGATGGATATTGAGTATCAAAAATTTCATCAAACTTGCAAAACTGAGCAACGAATTTTCCAATACGATGACCGGCAGTTTCAACTTGACACTTTGAGTGAACAATAGGATCAGTATGTCGCGATGAAGCTTCACACGCTTTCATAGCCTCGTAAGCACGTAAACCAATCTCTGGATTATTACGAGCAACAGTTTCACACAATGATTCAATTTTACCGGACTCGGGAAAGTCAAATATGGCCAAATTTTTCGGATTTAATCCGGTCATTAAAATTTCCAAGGTTTGATCACCAAAAACTTCACTATCCAAATCGGAAATATCGTGACTATCTGATTCGGGTAGTGCAGCGGCTAGTGAGCAAAGAGGAAGAACGGGTGCCGACAAGTGGGATGTATTGTTAATGGGACGAGGATTCATTGATTTAGTAAACTTAACATTGGGCCCAGTCATGTACAAGTACCAGTGTTCCGAATTCGTTTTACCCAGTAAATAAGCTGATCCATCAAGGAATAAATCATCGAGAAACTGACATTCATTTTGCCAACTCCTATGAAGAGTTCTTTGTTGATCTGGAAAGAAAAAATTTTTCCGGCTATAAAACACCCGGTAGGGCACGGCAACAGCCTCGTATAGAGTATCGTTGAATATGATTGGCTCGGAAGGAAACATTGCAGTTAAGGCGGCTTGTTCCAAGATGGGAATTAAACCGTTAAGTAAAGTAGTTGATCCGCATGTTTTAACAATGATTTTATGTGAGTATACAAACATGGATGATTCTGAGAGGAGGTAAGCGTCAACTTTGTTAGAATGAATGACGGATAAGATTTTGCAGTTAACCAAATCTAATATATTTTGCCAGTTCTGACGTGATATAGACTTTAAGCTACGGCATCCCGAGGGGATGGTTGCGGGACTCGAAAAGAACCATATTTCCAGTAATTTTTCCGGACCTTCGAATCCGGTTCCGGTAATAAACGATTGATTATCAGGTAACTGGTCATTAACGCAGATCATTCCATTTAATGAGTGGGAAGTCTTGATTAACATTAAGAGTGATCAACTCAAAAGGAGGTAGACTACCCGTAAATATATTTTAAGTGAAATTTTTGAGGATGTAAAGCGGCCAAAGATATATATTCGATTTAATTAACCCTGAATTGTCGAACTTTTCCAATTCTTGATGTGAGATAATTAAATAACCACTTGATACGAGAGGAAGTATGTGTTTAAGCATGAAAAGAGTATCATAACTACACGAATAATATAAAAAACTGCGTGTAAGTTACTGAAAGGATTAGTGTGCGAGACTTCGAAGCGGACCGACTGAAATACTCATGGCTTCGTAAAAGGAAATACTTTTATCCCGCTGATTAAGCAAGCTGTCAAGTTCGAATAGGAAAAAGGATCCACATTTGGAGGAAGCTTCGCATTGAGGTAAGAGCATTCGACTTTCTTCGTTATAACTTTCCTGTTCCTGTAGCCACGTGACCGGAAATTCTCAATATTGTAACATTTGGCTCAGCCCTATGTAGTTCTAAAAATAGGCTGTCAGATTCGGCTTAGTAAGATAGTAAGAGGTGTATTATGCTGGGGGAGGTAGGTAAGAAGGGAGAAGGCTATTGCAAATGAGTGGAATGATGATAGAGGATGATTTGAAATAGTTGACTTTACACTAACCGTTTTTTCGGACATTTCTTGCGTAAACATGGGTTGTATTTGAAACTGTACATACACATACTCATACGCATACGTTTGTGCATACATTTACTTTACCTCATTTTTCCGTTTGTTCGTTTCTTCTTAGCAATAATATTATAAAGGGAAAAACTTTGGCTAGTTGACTAGTCGGAGAAATCTAATGTATCCGGGTTCCCGGTTTTGATGAAGCTCTCACATTGGAAAAACGAGTAGTGGAAAATATTTTCAGCGTTAGGATAACGTTGGAGTTATTCTATTCTACATAAACAATGTTTGCTTCAAAGCGACTTGGCAGAGTAAGTACTCTCTCCTTTGGTTATCATAACCCGTAAAAATTCATGTGGATAAACCTGTGCATTTATTTTCACCTAAGCGCTAATCCACAAGGAGTAAATGTCGCGCGAATGCAGGAGCTATTAAAAGTGAGTTGATCACGGGTTATCTATTATCCGAAGCCGCAGGTTATTTCACGGCTCGAAATGCTCAAGTATGGCCAATTCGATCATCTAACAATGGGTTTGTGGTTGTGGTTGTGGATGTGAGTGTGTGTGTGTGTCTACGTTCGTGCATGTTTGCACGAACGCATATACACACACACTAATCGTCTGCGTATACATGTGTATGTGTAAACATATAAATAGCTTCAAAAGGGTACCCCGCCTGGCATTACATTAGTAACGGCTGATTCACTGGAAGAATGGATTATGGATATACAAGTTTTGGATGATAATCCATTATACCAGGGAAAGGTTTTTCGACTAAAATTTATATTCAGTGATAGTTACCCCATCGGTAAGCTTATATTATGAGCATTATGATAAAAGCTTATAGCAAATGTCAACCTAATTTGGTGCGTTACAATATAGAGGCCCCAGAGGTTACATTTATCGAAGATTCTAATCATTTAATTCCCATGCACCCGCATATTTACTCAAATGGAATTATTTGCCTCGATTTACTCGATCGACAAGGTTGGAGCCCGGTTCAAAGTGTCGAGAGTATTTGCATGAGTTTACAATCCATGCTAACGGGAAATCGGAAGAATGAACGACCACCCGGTGATGAGGAATTCGTACGAAGTAATCGACGCAGACCTAGAGATTTATCATTCTTCTTTCATGATAATTCAGTTTAATTAATTTCATGCTTAATCTAGCGCCAATATACGTATTCGATTAATGTGTACACGTAAAACATAATTATATACTGTCATGATTCTTGGGGCTTAGCGTATTGGTGCACTTAATATTCTTTAACTTCATTCATCAAAAAAATTTTCTTGCACAAAATCTCCTCTATTAATGAAAAATTCGAAAATTTATTTAATCATCCATTGAAATTCCATTTGAATAAATCCCTCATTAATGATATAATTTACTATACAACATCCCCAGAACCAGGCACGCCTCCCTTCCCTCACATGACCGGGATAAATCGATATTCCGAAACACTGCCACAGGAAGTGCAGTCAAATCGTATATTGTTAGTAATCAAGTGGGAAAAGTGGGCGCATACTCGCTTAAGAAGAGAGGATTTGGCGAGAAGATAATTTGAAAATTCTGGACATTGAAGAGTAGTGGAAGTGTGTAGGACTTGGAGGAGTTCTCGATATAGACTAATTATACGCTTTATTATATATTTGACAGTTTTAGGGTGTATTTAATACAAATTTCTCGAGGGGGGGAAATTGAACGAATTAACACACATTTTGGAATTTTTTTAAAAGGGTGTTGTTAAAGATGAGCGAAGAAATATATGATGGAGCCGTGGGAATTGACTTGGGAACAACGTATTCGTGTGTTGCAATATTTGATGGGCACAATGTAGAGATTATTGCTAATGAACAGGGGAATTTTACGACACCTTCATTCGTATCATTCACGAAAAACGAACGATTAATCGGAGATGCTGCTAAGAATTATTCCGTGATGAATCCCAAGAATACTGTATTTGATATTAAACGATTGATCGGCCGTCGATATCAAGATGAAACGGTTCAAAAAGATATTAAATCTTGGCCATTTAAAGTTATAGATAGAGATGGGGATCCAATGGTGGAAGTGGAATATTTAGATGAAACGAAGGTATTTTCTCCGCAAGAAATATCCGCTATGATATTAACCAAGGTGAGTATTTTCCACGTTAACGATATGTCATGGTTACCGTGCATGTATAGTGGCAATTGAAGGTAACATACTCATGCAATAACGCATATACGTACTTACGATAGATGAAAAATGTAGCGGAAACAAAACTGGGTAAAAAGGTTTCCAAGGCTATTATAACTGTACCGGCTTACTTTAACGATAATCAAAGACAAGCTACAAAGGACGCAGGATCTATTGCCGGGTTGGAAGTTTTGCGTATTATCAATGAACCTACAGCAGCAGCTATCGCATATGGACTGGGAGCTGGAAAGAATGATAGTGAACGCAATGTATTAATTTATGATTTGGGAGGTGGAACATTTGACGTTTCATTACTTCAAATTCACGGTGGTTTGTTCAAGGTTACAGCTACTGCGGGTAATACCCACTTGGGGGGACAAGATTTCGATACAGCTATGCTTGAATACTTTCAGAAGGAATTTCAGCGTAAGACAAATAAGGATATGTCGAATGATGCCAGAGCATTGAGGCGTTTGCGTACAGCATGTGAGCGAGCTAAACGAACACTTTCTAGTGGATCTCAAGCAACGGTTGAAATAGACTCGCTATTTGCTGGGGATGATTTTCGTACTACTATAACACGGGCTAAATTTGAGGAGTTGAATGATAAAATATTTTCGGAAACACTTCAACCCGTTGAACAAGTTATAAAAGATTCTAACTTGAAGAAGGATCAAGTTGACGAAATAGTGCTGGTGGGAGGATCGACAAGAATACCTAAGATTCAGAAACTTTTGTCGGACTTTTTTGATGGTAAAAAGTTGGAAAAGAGTATTAATCCTGATGAAGCGGTAGCGTATGGTGCAGCGGTTCAGGCCGGTGTTATAACGGGTAAAGCATTGTCTGCTGAGACGCAAGATTTGCTCTTGTTAGATGTGGTTCCATTGTCGTTGGGAGTGGAGATGGAAGGGGGAATTTTTGCTGTGGTAGTACCTAGAGGGCAAACTGTACCAACGTTAAAGAAGCGAACGTTTACAACGGTAGCTGATAATCAGCAATCCGTTGAATTTCCCGTTTACCAAGGCGAACGAGTTCGATGTGAGGAGAATACAAGTTTGGGAAAATTTACCTTAGCACCAATTCCTCCGATGAAAGCGGGAGATGCTCAACTTGAAGTTATCTTTGAAGTGGATGTTAATGGTATACTTAAGGTTACCGCTACGGAGAAGAGTACAGGACGAAGTGCGAATATTACGATATCTAATGCAGTTGGAAAACTTTCGACATCAGAAATTGAGAATATGATAACTGGTATGTATAATTTGTCGTATGAAATGGTGAATGGTACTTATGAACCATGCAAGACGAATTAAAGGGGAGGGGAAGAGTAACAATATGAATGAATATGGGAGAATTAGTGGATACAATCTAACTAAAACACATGAAAATTTAGATGCCGAAAAGTTTAAAGCTGCTGATGAAGCGTTTGGTCGACGATTTGAGGCACGACAACAGCTTGAAGCGTATGCAAATCGGGTAGAGCAAATGATATCCGATCCAAATACAACTTTACAGCTTAAACGAAATCAACGAGAAAAGATTGAGAGTGCGCTTAGTGATGCATTAGCTCAATTGGAGGTAACTGATACGACTGAGGAAGATTTACAGCGTACTGAATTACAACTTAAAAGGCTAGTTGCCAAATCATTTTCGTCTCGTTAAAAAATCCCGAGTCAACCTTTGGACCAATAAACCCTATGTATTGAATAAATGCAATTAATACATTTGATTAATGAGTAGCTCATTTTTTCCAAAGCGGGAATCAAACCTATTGAGCAAACCACCCCAGTGAACACAAGACCAAAGAATCTTCTTAACACGATCCTTTTTTTCCTTGAAACTCCAAAATTTTTCTTCCCCAAAACGGAAAAATTTGCCGCTGCAAGACACCGCCACAACACAGCACAGCCCCGCCACAATGCCTATGACGTAATGGGCTCTGCGATCACGTGTTGTTGTGACGTCATGATGAGATGTATAGTTTGGAGGAGAAATTGGAGTTTTGAGAGTTGCGGAGGGATTTAGTGGGTAAGTTGACAAAATGCTGGCGAAGTTAAAAGGTACTTATATCTAATTGAAGATCGTTTTAATGGGAAAAGGAGATTTTTGTTTTTGCTAAAGAAAAGGTCGATTTGAGATTGGAAAAGTCTCCGCAAAACTTTCAATATCATGGCACTTTCTTCGGACGCGCTAGAAAATTTACGTACTTACCATTATTCTAGTGTCGACAAATCACCAATTTCACGATATTTACTTCGTCACTACGTGCGTGGGTGATTCTAAGGGAATTTTTTGGTTAAGTTCTTTATTGTTAATGAATTTATTTTTTTACATTAATTTACTTTAATATTATCCCACTAACTTACCACTCTTCTCTGTTAAATCAGTGGAATGCCACAGTTCAACTATTACCTACGTGGCTTGCCCCCAACACGGTTACCTTGGTGGGATATCTTCCGGTTCTATTCAATGTTGCTCTTCTAAACTATTTTATCCCCGATCTAATTGGTCCTGTATGTATAATTCCACTCTAAACTTTCATTGATCTTCCCACTAATCTATCTCATTCCACTTCAGGGTCCACGTTGGTTATACTTTTCTATGGCAGCTAGCGTCTGGTTGTAAGTTTCATTTCTTCAATCAATCTTATACTACACTACTCATTACATATTTTGTTCTAATATTTATATTCATCTTTATCAATTCTTTCTCTCTCAGCTATTCAACCATGGATAATATCGACGGTAAACAAGCTCGTCGTACGGGAACTTCTAGCCCTTTAGGTGAACTATTCGAGTCAGTATTCATGAACAACCTACTTAACCTGCATGATTTTAATAATTGACTATTAACTTGTACTTCTCTATACCCTCCCAACTTCCATTGCTAACTAAATCAATTATATTCTCATAGTCATGGTATTGATTCCCTTAACTGTACTATCGCCAGTTTACTCGAAGCAGGTGCCCTTGGCTTTGGTGCTACTCGTACTGGAGCATTCACTGCCTTAATCCCTTGTCTTCCCATGTTTTTCTCTACATGGGAAACTTATCATACTCATACTCTCTACTTGGGCTATTTCAACGGTCCTACCGAAGGAATCATCATTGCTTGCTTCACCATGATTCTCTCTGGCATTTATGGTCCTCAAATTTGGAAAACTCCAATTCCAAATCTCCTCCCCTTCACTCGAATTTTTCTTACCGTTGATTCAACTATTTCTATGCGTGATATTTGGGCTCCATTTATCCTTTCTATTTTCGTCTTGGCTCACTTTCCAAATTGCATTGTTAACGTCGCTCGAGCTCGTCGTGCTCAAAATAAAGCTTTTCTACCCACCCTACTTCAATGGATACCTATACTCACATTTTCCGGCTCGTGTATAGCATGGCTTAATTCCCATAACTCAAGATTACTCAAAGATAATCACCTTACCTTATTTTGTATGACTCTGAGCCTAGTTTTCGGACGTATGACTACTAAAATTATACTGGCTCATTTAACTCTTCAACCTTTTCCTTACTGGACCATGCTACTCGTTCCCCTCGTCATGGGTGGTATCTTCAGCAATTTAACTTCTCTAAATGACTTCTGGTTAAAATGGGAGCTACCCTACTTAAAGGCTTTCTTCTTCTTTTCCCTCGTTGGCTATGCACGTTGGGCCTGGGTTATAATTACTACTATTTGCCACCACCTCAAAATATCT
This sequence comes from Herpomyces periplanetae, assembly GCA_009733715.1. NCBI lineage: Eukaryota > Fungi > Ascomycota > Laboulbeniomycetes > Herpomycetales > Herpomycetaceae > Herpomyces > Herpomyces periplanetae. The sequence goes on along the minus strand of WMKJ01000082.1, from coordinate 48,895 downwards.
TGTTTCACTATTTCCCATAATGCTAAGCGCTCATTATAATTCAGCTTGATAAGTTAATTGCTTCATCATCCACTTTGAGGATATATTGCCATTTAAACTAAAATATCGGCAAACATGGTACCCTCTACATTATAATTCTCATCCCGTTTTAACCAATTCATTCTTGGTCCTACGGAGTGACTCCATGGCTTCGATTCTTAATGCCATGACACACCATGTCGCTACTCTCTTACATGATTGCCCATTTTGCCTGGAATTTCGTCTCCTAGATTAATTTATGTCCTTGTTTATCATGAGACACTGGGAAGACGTTTATAATTCTGTAGTGAATTGTAAAGTTGTTTTCAACTTTGGAAAAATTGGTGCCAATAATACATATATGGATTCTTCATCGTTATTCACAAACTGTGTGGAACTAATTGCTCTGTGTTTTATCTAAATTTTCGTCCTACCCTTCCCTAGATAAAGCCTTGTAAGATTTTAGTGTCACTAATCAAGGCTTGCCGAAAATTCATGCTTTAAACTTCACAAGGATGATTTTTCCCCTACCATACTAACTTGCAAAATAATATACTAGGCTTTACAATACAGCTCGATATTGATGTAAATGTGAAATATGTTAAATGTTTTCATCCGTCTACCCATAAATGATTCAGTATGATCATCTTAATTTACATTCACTCACTTGTTCCTCTATTACTTACTCGGGTCCATCAGAGGGCTATTTACTTTGGATTCACTTTCCGAAATGTCCGTGTTAACACACTCCGATAAATTTGTTGATTAGTTCAATGATTCTCATGATACAGTATGGAAAATATTTTTTGAAAAGCCTTTTATGCCGTATAAAACCTATTATCTACCAGTTGGATATTTCATATATGGTCCGAGCTGTTTGACGAAGGATCAGGCTACAGGCCGCTCTTGAAACTCTGATACTGTGTCGCAACAGGATTATCATGATTTTCGTTTCAATTATCAAAAGTAAGTTTGAACTTTTCCTCATAATACACACTTTTAGGTTTAATATCTAGCTTAGAATTCTTTAAAATAATTTCCCGCAACAATATTACGGTAACATGTCGAAAATGTGAAACCGTCAATTGGAGAATTTACTATTCAACTTCAAACATCTGAAGGATTCAAAGGATTTTTTAATCACTGGCACATGCACCTCATGCTAATCATTCAAATTCATGCAAGGTTATCAAAATGGTCATTGTCATCGCCTTACTATCTTTGCATTGGCATTACACTTTCTTACCCTCTCCGCAGCCGATATCTACGTTGGATGTCCGCCCGAACAGGCCTCATCTGAACCAAATGGATCATTTTGCCAGTTCATCATACTTTAATTAACCACTTCAACTTTCAAATGCCACATAACAATACCTACTTTTTACTTTATTCTTTAGAGAGCTTTACTCGCAACTATAATTCTTTACTTACAATGACAATATGCATGTGATGTTTATTCAATTTACCCATTTCTTTGCTCTTTCACATCCTATTCACAGCTTTGTTTAACAACGTCCGGACGTAGTTTACTACCAAATCACAATTTTCTCGGAATCTCCACCTGTCTCATACTCATCGTCACTCTATACTACTTTCAATCCGGCAACTCGTTTATTGGCTAGCGTTTAATTCTTCGAGATATTCATCCGTATACTTTCGTCAATAATCTCCACTATCGCTTCGTTTTTTGGCCGGATCATCGTATGCATAGCATTGGCATATGGACCCATTTCAGAATAATACACTTTACCTTAATCCTCGTGTTCAACTATCTAACCTTTTCATTCCGTATTCCGTTACCGTTTCTCCCTTTCAAAATCCTAGAATTATAAATAATCCAACAGTTATTTATTCGTGGTGGTGTAAGTTTTTCCTTTTCATCTTTAGCAACTTTTCTTACTTTTGCAGTATTAACTTTTGTGGACTTGTTCATTCTGACTTAAATGAAATTACTAGGTACTACGTCTGCTGCTGTGATTATCTTGTTTCGGGTATCCGGTCGACTGATTCGAAATGGCTTGCTCTTTCGTGAAGACAAAATTATGGCATTCAGCCTTATCCCGCTGTTTGCTAGAATGGTCTGTATCCATTTTGTACTCATTTTTGGATCTAACAATATTTTGGTTCCTTATACCTTTCCCAATTCGTCTTCGTCACTCTTTCTACCACCTAGTCAAATGTTGATTATGAATGATGAGCAAGCCCAAAAGCGAATTATCGGATCAATTCTCGTTCTTCCCGCACGCATATTCTTTGCTATGTTGTAAGTATGACGATGAATAATTTTGGATCTGTTAAGGCTGACATTCCTAATATTTAGCATCTGGACGGCCAAATTATCCATTGCAGAATTTCTTCGGCGTTTAACAGCTTCAATGTGGAACCGATCTTACGATATAGTTCTTCGTACAATTCGTTTAATTCTCTTAGTGACTATTTTACTGGTTATATCGGCGATTCTGTTAAATTGCCTACCCTTTTCATTGCACTATGCTTTGCGGCCATTTCCTGCGCCTAAATGTCAACATGGTCTCCGACAATCCGTTGTAATGGGAATCTGTGATATTTTTACGGATGTTCTTCTCGTGGTATTTCCCATACCCATTATTATGCTTACATCGACGTCCCCCAGGCGTAAACTTGGTTTGATAAGTTTGTTCAGTTTATCAGTTATTCTGATCATTGCATCAATAACTCGTATGGTCAGTGTTACTCGTCATCGTGGAAATCAACAATATAGGACAGTCTGGGCCTCCAGTGAAATTCTTGTTTCAGCTGCCGTATCAAATTGTATTGTACTGGGCTCTTTCATACGGAATCGTGGTATTAAGAAACCAAAATTCAAGGTATCATCTGTAGTTCTTGCTGAAACTGAACAGAATGGCTTTAATCGGGTGGATAAAAGTCTACGTAAATGGGGAAGTGATGAAGATCTAATAAGAGCTGTAGGAGGACGAGTTACTGATAGCACGATCGCTCGAAGTGGTATATGGCAAAATACTTTTGATTATCGTGATCCTATGCATCGATCAACACGATATCTTGACAACGTTGAAATATCCGATTTGGAAATGGCCAATATTGAACGTTCTGAGAATAGAAATACCCTACATCATGATGATAAAAATGATACTAATTTTTTTTGAATAACTTCTTTATGAATGGTATTGTGAACCGGGGCTATTTTGTGAAGGAAAAATCAAATTTACTGGCTCTTCTACGTAAACCGGATTATTTTCATTGATTTATACAACATGGCTACCCTAATTTTTACTAAAAGTAAACGGAATCTTCATTCAAATCCTCCTTTTCATCGTCAAAAAATCCCGTCGTCACTCCTGTATACGTCACGTGCAGGGTTCTCTAAGCACTGGCCACGTGGCGTTGGAATTCCTTTTGACTTCTTCAGTTAAATTTGCGTGAAACTGACAGGAATGATCGCGATAAGGAAAAAAAGATTTTAGTTTTATATTCAACGCGACGGAAATTGACAAGGGTTGGTAAATGTGCCAACGTGCGTGTGTCAATGCGTATGTGTGTTTATGCGTATATTCTCCCCAGTCACCAAGTTGTCCTAATAAATATTACGCGTGCAAGTGATTATAATTGATATGAATTTAACAGAACTGACAAAATCTACCGAACGTAGAGTTAATGACACTGGTACTAGCGGCAATGGAAAATCTATCAGTGAAAAAGACTTAGTCGTGAAAAATCAACGAAAAAGAAGCTTGGGCACCGCAGGCTTGACAAATGATGACCTGACGTTGGTAACAGCTATACCTACTGATCCGCTGGTTAATCCGCTAATCGGGAATAACTCAACTAGCGTTAAGCATGGTATACAATTACAAGACAAATCTAATGAGCATGGAATCGACACTGAGTGTAAAGCTAGTGTAAAGAGAGTAAGATTACAAGGAAGTGGAAATTCTGATGGTGATGGCGAAAATCGGATATTGGGTAAACGAAAGATCAGTACGATGAATTCTTGGACGCAATGGGTTGTTAGCACGTTGAGCGTGTGTCATGAAAGTTTCTATCAAAAATTAAATCGCAATACTTGGGTGCAACAACAGTCACATCGACAGGATACGACGTTAAAATCAAATGATACCAAGTTAACTGAATCCGAAAGTGAATCGGAAAATGAATCGGAAACTTCAGCATCGTCTTGGGAAAATCATTCGTTAATACGCCAATCTTCCGACATTGACGCAGATTGGATGGAAATAACGGACCAAATTCATCGCGCTTTTATTTGCATTTTGGCACCGTGTCTAGGACGATGGGTCGGCCGTAAAGTTGCTTGGTGGGGTAAGTTGAAAGTATAAATTATTCGAGTACATTTATCTACCTCTAGTCATCATATCGTATATCATACTAACGCTAATGCTCACATCCGGTTTCCGTCAAACTATCAGTTTGGGATAATTTCTTGTTTACTCGATTTCGAAAATAACGATATCCCATCCCTGTTTGGTTAATATTTTTAATATCTTGTACACTTTCGTAAGATTAATCGTGGTAGCTAAACTAGCGCCAGGTTAATTTATCAAGTGTGTGTGTCCATTACATGTATACATATGTACATGATATATACTTGTAAAGTATTTCTCGATTGCTATTTAGTTCGACAATTTGGTGTACCATTAAAGTTTGGTTGGCCATTTATACACACATTTAACGTATCTAAGTTAACATTAACGATATCGCCACAGTGAAAGTGTGTTGTGACGCTTCCAAGTTTTGCGACGACCTGCTCGAGTCTTGTTGTAACGATGCCCTTTATTAAGACCCCGAGATTGTCGACCGGCCGATGTAAGACAACGCGATTCACGATGCTATTACCACCCATTGAGTAGATCACACACGTTATTCGTTAATTAATCTGACACGTTTGGTTGCGCGCTTGATTTGACTTACCTTTTGAACCGAATTACAGATCCAATTAATTCGTGGATCTATACGAATTGCCTTATGTTGTGGATCAACCAGGATAACTTCATAATACTTATACGCTGAATCTTGGTTAATCCAGTATGAATTAAGTACCCGTAAATTCGGACATCGTCGTCCCACACGCTGTTCGGCAATCGTACGCAGCGATAATTGATATTTGAGTTGATTAACTCCCTGATTTGTTGGTTTACCTGTACAAGTATACGTCAATTAAGCCTTGTCAATGGTTGAAAGCAGCGTCGGCTGTGTATACCACAGACCAAACAAATGGCGAGCATTGCATCGCGTTGTATTTCTCAGCGGCTAAATTGTTAACTTACCATACGTAGCTCCTTTGGGAACGGGTCGCTTACGACCTCCACGGCGAACTCTGACACGATATATCACGTAGCCTTGTTTTGCTTTGTAGCCTAGACGACGTGCCTTGTCTGGCCGTGATGGACGGGACGCACGATGGATAATGTTAAGTTGTCGAAGCTAGTCGTACCATTGAATCACAGTAACACGTTAGCTTTTCCAGAAGAATTAAATTAATTTAAACTTCACTCCCGTTTTCATCATCCAAGTATAAATCTGAATTTAAATGTGGTTAACCTACCTCCCAACAGCGCACTCGCAACAAAAAGCGTAATACGTCGGACTGTTTTTTCCGATGTAATTCTTCAATGTACTTGAGTGCACCCATCTGAACAAATATAAATATCCACATGAATTTCGTTAGCCCTTTCAAAATGTCGTATAATCAAGTAAACAATTCTCACTCTATCCCGTTAAAACTTGCAGTCTTGTACATGTAAAATCAGTGCGGTCATACACTCAAGTCCAAACATCACAGTATACGCATTAATGGTTGGGCGTGAATTCATCAAAAAACTTCAAGTTATCTCAATTATTGTCACATACCCTTAAATTCGTTAATTTGATTCACCTACACCACTCTAGATACCTTTTTTCCCCCTTCAAGACAAAATGCCCGCGTATATCAATCATTAGCCTGCACACTTTAATCTTTACAAGTCGAAATACCTTCAACTAAATATTAATTCACTTTCCAAGCTCACCCTTGATAATTGTCACCACTCTTTAACAATTCCACAATAAATTCCGAATTCCAAAAAACTTTTCGCAAAAATTTTCCCCAATAATCCCCTCTACAATAAAAATTATCCTCAAACTCATCGTCTTCACGTCCCGCCGCTCGCCCAAGCGACCTTTGTGCTTCACGTGATGATATTAGTCATCCTCGGCTAAATTTGGGGCTGTCAAAGAAAAACTTTCCGACTTAACACGATCGTGAACTTTTTATTTTTAAAATATTCATCTTTTTCATTTATTTTCCTAATACACCTGCTAACGTGTTTAAATGATTTTTTGCTGTCAGTTTATATTGTTCAGGTATGCGTTGATTCTAGCATGTTTTACTTGCATTGCGTTAATCATATTGCTTCATCATACTCAATATATTTTGCTAAATTTATCACGCTCCAAGTTGGTTAGTACATGCTAACTTAAATAATTTATTCCATTAAACTTCTTCTCTTTAGTTTATTTCTCATATTTCAAAATTTGGCTAAGTTTATCTGATGAGAATTAATTGATCTTGTCCTTCAAAATATACCCTTTGTTTTTCCCCATCTTTCAATCCTGTCAAAATCATCATCCCCGTTCAACTAAACCTGGCCTCTAGTCTCCCCTCATTGTCATATTTTATTATATACCTCCACACCAATTTTTTTGAAAATTTGTCATTTTTATTTACACTCATTCCCTCATGATTTACTTTCCTCTTAGACAAACGTAAGTGTATACACTTTCTCGCTAATTCACTCATTAATAATTTCCGCTTCCCCATCAGGCACTAGTTTTCACTTGTCCCTCTAATCTTTCACTTTTCGCTCTTATAATTCATTGATTCATTCAACCCATATTTACCTACCATTATATACGTATTTAACGTATAAGAATCTCCTTAGGATACCATTTCATGCTAGATCATTACACAAATTTATTATTCCTGCCCATTTCCTTCCATCTTGATTACTTCAACGTAAATATAGTGAATTTGCCCTTATTCATTCGTCATGGCAGACACTCTCGAATACCACCAATTGGAGCAGGTGAATAGCTTAATTCGGCTAGACTTGACGTTGCTCAACGTATAAAGCGGCTGATGTTTGTTACTTTCTTCTTTCTTACTTAACAGTTGATCAGTTCAATGTACAATCCCCAAACACCTAGCGAATCTATTCACAGTATTACCGCTCAACTGGAAAAAATTCGAACGTCAGGATCCGCCACTCAATATATCGAACCCCTTTTGAATAGCGCTTCTTCAGAATGCAAATTTTTCGGCGTTAAAATTGTCGCTCACGAAGCGTCAACTAAACCCGAGAACCTTCATACCACTATATCAGTACTTATTTCTTACTTACTTCGCTACATTTATGAAAATGTACCCTCGGTAGTAATATTAACGCTAATTTCCCTATTGGCCGAACTTACGCTCCGTGCATCCCACATCAGTGAACCATGGCTTCGTCTTATTGTTAACGACTTGGTATTTCAGCGCACTATTGATCCTAAATCTACCACTAGTCTAATCCCTGTATCTGAAATTGTCACCCATCTAAACAGAACTATGCTATTTTTTATTTTAAAATACGTTAGCGATGCAGGGCGGATCGTACGACAATTGTACAAAAGTTTAACCGAATCTGGACAACAAGCCGCAACTATGCCCCAAGTATTCGGTAACTTTGGCGTAACAGTTCAGGATGCTGTCGCGCTCATTTTATACACATTTGAATTAACCAAGAATTCCATTGACACGCAGGATGAAGCTATGACGGAAGCTTTGTTATGCGCTGGTGAATGCAGCTACGAATGGGTTAAGCTGAGTGCTCACTTGGAGTGTGTATCGAATGATTGGAAAGACTTATTCATTCGTGTTTGTGATGCGCTTATTGATCGAGTGGCCATTTTTGATGTACCTGCCCTCTGCTCAAATTTACAAACTATCATTCCCGTGAAAAATTGTTTGAATAAACGACAGTTCCAATCCATTGGTGAACTCTTAGCCAAGCCTATCGTACAGGAAGCCTTTCAAAGTGCAATTGACGGTAATGAAAATGGATTAGAAGTGTTTCGTTTGTTCATACAATTCGCAGAAACCCATATACTAGAGAACTCTCGTGATCCTAACGATCCGGTTGTTCAATGGCTCTTTGTTCAGTTACATATACTGTTTAAAGCGGCTGCACAACCTCATGACGAGGGTGCTGATGAAGTAGCTGATAGTATACTCCAATTTTGGTGCTTGCTTACGGAGGAATTGCTATCAATTATGTTTGACGGAAAGAGAAAGAGTCCATGGCACGAAACGGTAGAAAATAATGTGCTAATAGCAATACGAAATTTGCCTTGGGTGATTAAGAGTTGTGAAGAAACCTGGACCACATGGTCGGAATCTGAGCGCAACATCTTCAAAACGTTTCGCGAAGAAGTTAATGACTTTGCTCATGATGCCTACACAGATTTGGGGGAAAAAGTACTCAAAGAATTTATTGATATTGCATTAGCACAATTGGCCGATGATATTGAGAAGCCAGACTGGTGGTTAGTCGAAGCAGTATTTTACTGTTTAGGGTCCATTTGTGATGATTTGTTCGATGACCCATCCAAGGATGAACAATTTGTTTTACTATTAAAACCCCGACTATTTGAAAACCTGGCAAGTGCTCGGGCGAGTCAATTACCATCACCGATTTCTCAAACATTTATACATTTTGTCAGTACACTGAAAAACCTTCTATCACGCAATTCAACTTTACTTCATCTTTGCCTTAACTATTTGTTCGCTACACTGTTCAACCCCGAACTGGTAACTGCATCAGCTCGATCCATACACTTGTTATGCGGAGGATGTCAACGATTCCTCGTTGACCAGTATGACGTGTTAATACAAAAATTTGTCGAGTTTCTCAATAGCGGTGTAGCAGATGACTTCTCCAAAGAAAAAGTGCTCGGAGGACTTTCTGCTGTAGCCCAAGCTATGGATACCAATGAATTGCGTCTTCAAGCGATCAGCGGGCTGATCGATCATGTTGAACATGAGGTTAACTTGGGCGTCCAGTTGCTACAGGAATGTAACAAACATACTCGTTCCCAGATTAGTGATGGTATTAAGGATAAGGATGAAGCAAATTATACGGTTAAAGCAAGAAATCACATTGAACATGGCCTTAGATCCTTATCAATTATTGCATCATCTTATCATACTTCAGACGAAGTTTACTGGGCAGTTGAAAGTGATTCAGAAGATGAATCTGCCTTAGCGATTAATCAAGAAAACACACAATTTTGGCAGCAAGGTCTTGGACAAAGTATACTAGTGAGACTATTTAATCTGATGAATCGTGCACTTCAAGTCTGTCAGAACAATATTTGTGTAGTTGAACCCATTAACGAAGTGCTTAGAACTGGATTCGAAGTTAATGCACCTAGCCCATTTGCTTTCCCGTTTGACGCATTAAAATATATGTTGGTGAATTACGGAAGTTTTACCAATACTGCCGAAATATGGTTGAAAACATTAAGCGTTTTCCTTGCGTCTAGGCCTGCCCCGCGCAAGGTTCATCGGGATAATCGAGCTAAGCGGGATTCAGAATCAGATGATGTGTTCATGTATGTAATCCGTTTGATCACAATTGTGGGGGATTCTCGTGCTGATCAAGATATATCTTCGGGCATCCTTACCCTTTTCTCGCGTATATTAATCCATTGTGAAGACAGATTACCATTTTTTGCCCAACAAACAGTCATGTTTGATTCAGTCTTGGATTTTGCATTACAGTCTCTAACGGTTCCGGAACTATTGCCACGACGAGCCGCAGCAGAATTTTGGAGTAAGATCTTAGGGTTACATGGACAAACTGCTCATGTACAGTCCATTTACAATACGTTTATCGAGCGTGTGTCAAAGCGATTAGTTTATGCTATAATGGAACAAATAATGGTTAAATGTTCGCGCAGCGAAGTCAGCGATATGGGTGAACCTATTATTCCCTTGATTAAGCGTGTATTAAACGCTAATTCACTAATTTTACAAACAATTCATAGCTTAGCACCTCAAACCAAGGTTAAGCCTGAGCAAATAAAGAGTTACATGAACAGTATGAAGACGGTTACTAAAACTATGAAGACTGTACGCAATGCTAATATGCGTTTGTGGAAAGATTGTCGAGGCTTTGAATAAAATGCGTGTGTACATGCGTGTATAACTGTTAAGTATATGCTTAACCCATTCGAACCCCTGTAACGTCGGTTTCTCAGTGAGCTTTTCAACTAAAATGCGGCAAATGCAGCTAGAGAAAACGTAAATCCGAAGCTCATTTTGAAGTAGGTATTTTGTGAGAGAAATCTATGCACTCTATCACCTCTAATGCGCTGTTTGAGCCATTCTGTTGGAAGTACAGTTATGCCTCGAGTTTGAAGGGCCTTGCAATAGTTAGTCGGTAAAATTTATCGGGATGTTCACACGAGAAAATGGTAACAAAGCTTACATGTGATGACAGTACTAAGCATATGACAATAAATGTTATGGGCCGCGAAAAAGCTGCAAAACACGTACCACCGATGACGCCTGATGATTTATTAGTTTGGTGAGTGTATACACACGCCTACACAAACGGGTTACGTACCGAGAACGCTACCTAGACTGATATTGCGTATTGTACTTGCGCGTAAAATTGGAAAGCGGGAAACTCTAATGTTGGATTTTGTTGAATTGAGCATAACTTTGTTTGATGCATCCGTATACCGCCTTATTGAATCTTGATTAAAGTCGGGTGAATCATTGTGTATCAAAGTGTATGCTAAACATCGAAATCGCGGTACATCGTAATCCCGCATGTACATATTAAATCCCCCCATACTAAGTCCCAATCCCAGTAGCACTCCATTTGTCCATAGTCCACCTCCGCACCTTGTCCTAACATTTGACATCATTATACAAGCGTATGAGCAAATCGTACCCTAACGATGCAAGTGTGTTACGTTTACGCATTTATCAAAACTATTCTCGCGCCCTCCATCGGGTTTTCGTGTCCCGCGTCAACTTTTCCCTGGTAGTCACGTGCCTGTCTCTGCATGGCTCATCGTTTTCGGGCAGCACTTTCCCAATTTATAGTGCTTTACTTTTTGGGCTGTTTTCGGAGAATTAATTGTTGAATTTTTTCGCCTCCCGTTTATCGTCTCGTCTCGTTCCCTGAAAACCCCACATTTCATCTCATTGTGTCTTGGCCAATGCCAAATTGTAACATAAAGCCTTTCGTCGGATTAGCTGTAAAGTTAAACTTGTTCAACTTCCCAATTCCAATTTTAATCGCAAGTAAAATACAATATTTTACTCCATATCCTTCCGGCCTTATTTACTTTCACCTTATAATTATCGCCCTACTCCAAGCATTGGCTCCATCTAGAAGAATGTTGATGTATCACGTGACCACTAAGAAAAGCGGCGCAAGGCGCTGAGGTGGATAAGTGTGTACGGCAAATAATTTTATACATGTATGGTCTGGTATACGAAGGCGTGAGCGATTAAGTAGAGTAGGTATAATGAGGGAATAAAAAGAAGAGTGCATAGGCTAACAAAATAGTTCGAAACGAGTGAAAAGATTTAAGCACGCCAAAGAGATTAAGGAAACTGGCTAAAATGGATACAAAATGTGAAATACCCGTCATCGAGAACGTGATCAACGGTACACCAGATGCCGCCATTGATAATGATCAAAATGTCAAAGAAGGTTTAGCTCGTATGCTAAAAGGAGGTGTGATTATGGATGTTGTTAATGTTGAGCAGGTAAACTTGTGTTATCTACCGTGCATATCGTTATCACGGACCACACACGCATTCACTCAATTATTCACGAGACTTGATCATTCGCTTACACATTTGTTTAATACAGGCTCGTATCGCCGAAAAAGCCGGTGCCGTAGCTGTTATGGCGCTGGAGCGTGTACCCGCCGATATCCGCGCTCACGGTGGCGTAGCACGGATGTCTGATCCTCATTTAATTCGAGAAATTATGAAAGCTGTCTCTATACCCGTTATGGCCAAGGCACGAATCGGTCACTTTGTCGAGTGTCAGGTAACCCTCTTTATTCCTCGCGTGCACGTTAACAGGTAACACCGCTAATCCGCAGTTCTTCATGTTAGATACTTGAAGCGTTAAACATCGATTACATTGACGAATCGGAAGTTCTCACGCCCGCTGATGACCGTTATCACGTCGAAAAACATGGTTTCAAAGTCCCCTTTGTATGCGGATGTCGTAACTTGGGTGAAGCCTTACGTCGCATTTCCGAAGGTGCTTCAATGCTTCGGACTAAGGGTGAAGCTGGCACAGGTGACGTTGTTGAAGCCGTTCGACACATTCGTACCATTAATGCTGAAATTGCGCGTGCTGCTGCTATGAGCCATTCAGAACTTCGTGCATGCGCTAATGAGTTGCACGTCCCTTTTGATTTACTTCAACGTACTGCTAAACTTAAACGTTTGCCCGTTGTAAATTTTGCCGCCGGTGGTGTAGCTACCCCCGCCGATGCAGCAATGATGATGCAATTAGGCTGCGATGGAGTATTTGTCGGATCAGGTATATTCAAGAGTGGAGATCCCGAAAAACGTGCCCATGCAATGGTTCGAGCTGTCACTCATTACAATGACGCTAAAATTCTTGCTGAAATTAGCGCTAACTTGGGCGACGCTATGGTCGGTGTTACTTGTCATTCAATGCACGAGCATGATAGAATGGCCCGCCGTGGTGTTTAATGTGTCCAACCTAGCAGAGCACGCTCCCAACTCGTTGGAAATACCGAATTCCCCTCCAATACTACCGGCTGTGGCTTATAGTACTATGTATTGAGAAATTTGCACTGGGATTAGAGTGTGCAATGATAGTGGTGTTACACATGCCTGTACTGTTGCAGCTGAACAATTTCGCGTAACATTTGATTTATATCGTCATACGAGAATGGTAGCAGTAAACGTTCATTTGCAAGTGAAGATTGGTGTCCGTCATAACGTTTCAGTAAAACATTATGGTCTATGAATTCGGCGAGAAGATCACTGTATTGCTGCTCTGTAGTACAAATCATATCCTCCAGGGCTCTACGGTAAATGAGACGAGACTCAATGCCCACTGTGGTACAAACGTTTGAATATTTGGAGGGAGATTCGGTGCGAGCTAATCGGCCGAATTCCACGAGTATTAAGCGGAAAAGTGCGCAAGCTTTATCGGGTAAACTAGGCAGTAGTTGCATTATCCTGTCTACACTTGTAAATGTTGGGTCGGCTGAATCGGTTAAGGGGGGTAAGGAAATTTCACTCGGTAAGCGTAATACCTCTGTACACGATTGGGTTGGATCCAGCTCAACAAGGTAAGGTGTAAAGGTTGTGGTGTCATGGAAAACAAAGTGAAGGTCCTGGCGCAGTCTAACATCCCATAGTAATGGAAAGTTTAGTGAATCAAATGTGCAAACTATGGCGAGGTAAGAGCGGAAAGTAGTGAGCAATGCGACAATGGCAGACTGACAAGCCTTAGATTGAAGAACGGGTGAATCAAATGAGTTAATTATCATGAGAATGCGTGGAAAGGAGGAAGAAGATGTATTCTCAGTTTGCTTGTGTAAAGTGGTAAGGTGACATTTGAAGTACTGGATGATTAAACTGAGCAGTGAAGTAGCCAATGCGGGGAGGACGGTATCTGGAGGCAGTAAAAGTTCAGCCAAGGGAAGAAGAAGATCTCTGAAGGTGAAATTGGGCGTAAACGGATTGACTACCAAGATGTAAGAAGGAATTTTCATTTGATGTATGTAATCGTAAGCGTACGTAGCAAATTGGTGTGTAAGGAAAAATTTGGAACCGTAGCCATACAGGCCGAGGTTAAAGGAATTTTGAAGCTCAGTAATCCACAGAGAGAAGCGTGACTGATGTAACTCAGAGAGGGCCTGCTGTTGTGGAATCTGTTGAATGATATGGGGACTGATAGGAGGGCATAAAACTGAGGGGGAAAAGCTAGGGGAGGATGACGAAGTTGGAAAGAGTCGCTTGAATAGGGAAATTTTCCAAGCATTAATGCGACGGGGGTCGAGGAGCAGATCACGAGTAAATTGGGTCGATGAGGACTGTTTTGTAGGGGCTAAACGACAGCGTAAAAAGTAATTTTCATGGGGAGGTGGATGAAACGATCGAATGGATTTTGGTGTAGCATTAAGAGCACGCTGGGTATCGCGACTCGGTGTTTGGGGGGGTAAATCTTCCGAATCTATAATGCCATCCCCATTTTCACTGGTATCATCATCATCATCATCATCATCATTATAATCGTCAGTGACATCCGAATACCCTTCAGCGGAACCAATTTCATCATTATCTTGTGCATCATGTTCTATTATATTGCCAAACGTAGTTTGATTTGTACGGGAATCAGTAGGTGCAAGCAGTCGAGGAATTGGTAAGACTGAAAGATTTGGGGTTGGAGATGGAGACAATTCACGACGTGAAGTATACTTTCGCTTCATATTTAATTGAAAAAACGAACCCCCCTAGAAAAACAAACGGTTAAAAATTCCTGAGCATGATAACCACAATCTCGAATTGAACGCGCTGCAGAGAATTCTGTTCGGAAAATGCCATCGACATGCCAAGGCGCAAACACGTGATTATTGGTGTATCATGTGACGTGTTGGTGTGGAGCACGTAGGGCTGAAGAGTCCGGACGGAAAATGTGGGTCGTCGGTGGTTTTTGGGAGACACTTTCCATATTGGGCAAGGGGCTTTCGGAGATTTCGGAAAATGACGTCATGTAAACCGTTTCTGGCGATTGTATAAAATGACTTGATGTTTTAAAAGTGAATTTATGATTGATTAAAATAGTATTTTGGGTCATGTAGGTAGGTTTATGTTAGGTATTGAGTTTAGTCAATGTTTAATCGGGGATTTTTGATTTTTTATATTACCAAAATCAGAGATTTTGCTCTGTTGATGTCTATTATGTTAAATAAAGTGTTACAGTACTACGGGTCTCAATTGTTTTAACATTTGGGTTTTGTATTGTCCAACTGTGTTTGCATTTTAGCCCAGTTCTTTAGTTGAATAAGTATTTTATATCAATAGAAATACAATAATAGTTTTGATGTCAGATAAAGTGAGTAATTTTTACGGAGGAATATGCTTATCATCAAAGGTAACAGGCGAGAATATTCAGGTTAACTTACACAAGAAGTGTGAATTTATAACGCAATAGTTGATAGTCAAACGATTCAAACAATCTTGTTCCACACTGATTCAAATTTCCCAATGTACTCTTGTGCTCTGTGCAGTTTAGTGTGTTGTAACAAAGCAAAATTGAAGAGAATAATTATCAATGTTTCCGCGTGCAAGCTACGGGAATAACTAAATGATGTTCAATACGGTTTAATCATATATTCATGATATTATCGTAAGCTAACTATTTTCTCATTACGGCATTTTTACTGGATTATTTCGTACAAGCATTCTCAGCTATTTTTTCACACATCAAAAGTGAAGGGAAATCGACAGTTTGTGAAGAATTTCCTCGTTACCGTTCGTTAGCTTGTTTTCAGTGGTTCGTTCGTTATTCTTCATCCTTCTACTTTATTATCACATGACTCTATGCTTCGTAGAGCCCTAATGTGTATCACGATTTTTCCTTTATGCTAGTTAGCCTGTCTTGACGATTATCGATAGATGAGCTTAACGAGCAAGTTGGGCTTTTAAGGGTAGTGTTAAATTTGTGTAAAGATATTTTTTAAATCTTTACACTGGATATTTCCGTTTTGTCTAACATTTTCTCTCTCAATCAAAAGAATATCTAAACCATCCCTTCTGTCTTCCCTATTAATTATTATTACAGTCATTTCACCTCGTTCACGGGTTGAATATTTTCAAATTAATACCATTACATTATTTTTCTCCATTCTAATTTATCATGACATTGACCGAACCCGCATCTGTAGCTCTGCTAAATCGCAGTATACGTTCAATACACACGGTTAGACGAGTTTTGCAGAGGAAAAGTGTTGGATATTTATTAATATGTTTACGCGTTTGAATTTAGGAGCTGTCCTTTCTCGCAGAAAACGAATTATTAAGTGCGGAAAAGGTTAAGTCGATTATTGAATTACTCCCGAGTACAACCTCTCCTTTAACTGGATACCTTGTTCACGAATCACCGACTGTTCAGCCAGAGATAGCTGGTAATCGAATCCAAAATACGCTCTCTTCTGTATACGAACCTCCTAGTAATGGAAATACACCGAACAGTATAGCCAGTGCAACAACTCTATATACATTTAATGCTCGAGATCCCGGTGATCTTGAAATTCATCCAAACGATAAAATTTCAGTATATGAATATATTAATGATAGCTGGTCACGCGGCCTGAATCATCGTACTGGACACCATGGGGTGTTTCCGCGTAATTTTGTTCAAATTCACGATGAAAAACATTCAGTACCCGTTAAACCACCCCCACCACCACCACCACCTCGAGTTAATTCAGACGTAAGCAATCTACCACTTCATATTTCCGAAAAACCTCATAACTCAACATCCGGATTCAACGTAACCAATAAGGGAAATGAAATGGGCAAAAAGTTGGGTAAGAAACTGGGTAATGCCGCAATATTTGGAGCGGGTGCCAGTATTGGATCAAATATTGTGAACAGCATCTTTTAAGTTGTCGATAAAGTCGTGGTTTGCGGTTGGGGGATTTGAGTATTTGGTTTGTTGTTCATTTGAAAATCTTCGTTAAGCTCTAGTCCCTTGCTAGCGTTGTCGTGTGTATGCGTGAATTCATGGTTATCCATGTTGATTTATTCATACTACATTCATCCATACGGTATATCGGTTTGGACTACATTACATACCTTAGCCCTGCTATGGTAGCCTTTTTTTGTATAGTTTGTGGTAGAGAGTTTTTTACAGTTTTACTGTGAGTATTCCTTGTACTAAGAATACTGAACAAGTTCGACCTTAGTAAAATACGCTTTTGTATAATGTCAAAATGGAAACGGATGAAGAAATTTCGGACATAAGTTATGATAGTTTTAGTAACGATGGCGACGGAGACGGTAACGATGTTGACCATAATGTAGTGAGCTGTGAAGATGATGAATTTGCTTCACCAGCTTTCGATGTAGTAGCCTACGTTAACAATTTGCTGGATGGTACGGTTAATGGAATCAAAAAATCGGAAGATTTACATGGTTTACCGAGAGGCAATAATGTGGTTAATGTAAACGCGGACGGGTCGCAGAGTCTAAGAGAAGATGGTTCAACGCTTAGCGTAGAAACTTTAAGTGTATGGCGTTCGGAAACTTTGAGCGTACTTAAGATATCACGATGTAAAGGAAAAGAGCTACTAGGTCAAATTGGAAAATTGACGAAACGACAAAACAATGTTATTGAAGATTTAATTAAGCTGGGCCATTCCCTTAACCCAACGGCGGAAATTTTGGAGTCAACAGCATCCAAGTTAATCACACAAGTACATGAAGCTGGAAGGGGAAAATTTGAAAATTTACTGGAAGGCTTATCTTTGGATGAGTCGCCCAAGATTAACGATAGGTTAAATGATGAAGACCCGGATGAAATGCGAGAACGGCGTGTAACAGATATTGTGGATGAGTTAATTGAAAAGGATATTCAGACACCTTCATCATTATCACACATGTTAACGTTATGGCAAGTTCGAAATAGATTGAATTTGATGCAAGAAATTCTTCAAATTGCTCAAAGATGGCCCATTAGTATTAATGAATCGACAATATCTACATCATTAACTAGTGTAATGACATCACACAGTCAAGATGATTTAAAGAGTCGCGAGCAAGCGGTTCAAGCGTTTACACAGAGTGTGCGCACACAATTTGATCGAATTCTAATTAATGGAGATGTAGAATCATTGCACACGGCTAAACTGGGAGTTGCAGCACTAAGTCTTTTTGTGCGCATATGGAAAGGAACTAAGGAAGAAAAGTATCGACAGTCATTTGTGGAAGAAATATCACGATATACAGAATCGGCATACTTGAAACAGATTTCTGAAGCGAAGAAGTTGGGGGAATTTAAAGAAAGTGTTGTATCATTATCAGCGCAACATTTGATTAATATGGCCCAGAGTCGATGGGACAATGAATCTGGATTTATGTCTGATTTAGTTCGTATTTTGAAGAGTGAATTATAAAAGTATTCGTGATGAATTACAATTTAAAGTGACAATGTTATAGATAATGTGAATTTGGGCATAATAAATCTTGCGATCGTCAAGCTATACATGATTTGAATTGTTTATCTTACATGGAATGCTGATATTTTCGGTAAACCAGATACTTTTCAGGTGTCAACTTTTTAAAGTACCTTTATCCTTGAACCTATGATTAAAATTAAGTTATACACTTGATCGGTCGAATTAATTGTCTAGATTGGTAGTCTCGCGGTCACAATCTATTAGTTTACTTTTTACATTACAAGTTTAACAAAGAAAATAACCTTTTTCCTTAACTATACACTTTATTTACACTATACATGGTTTATCTGGTATTTGGGTAACCTAAATTTTTGACGTATTTAATTACTTGAAGAGTTTTTATAAACTCATTGAATCATAGTAGATAATTTTCGAAGTTCTAATGATGTTGCCACGAAAAATTTATACTGCTTTTTTGTGGACGCAAAATCTTGTTCGACCAACGCGTGAACTTGACGTTTACTTACCCAGTGCTGAATTAAATTATGGTGAACGGTTAACAAGATTGCGAGAGTTGATGGTTCAGCGGGGGATTGACATTTACCTTATTCCAAGTGAAGATGCTCATTTATCGGAGTATATTGGACCACATGATGCTCGCAGAGGTAGGTAAACTTTTGAAGGAACTTTTCATTTGGTTATAAAAAATTTACTAAATTTTAAGATGAATAGCTTATATGACGGGCTTCACGGGCTCGGCGGGCGTAGCTGTTGTTACAAAGGATGAAGCTATTCTGTCAACCGATGGAAGATATCATACTCAAGCTGATCGTCAAGTGAAACCTAACTGGACCGTTTTAAAGCAAGGCCTAGCTAACGTACCTACGTATACTGAGTGGATAGTTAAAAAATGTACCTCGGGGACAGTTATAGGCGTAGATCCAAGTTTAATATCCACCAAAGATGCAAATGCTTTACGAAGTCAAATAAACACAGTTGATAAAGTGGAACTTAAACCCGTGGAAGAAAATCTTGTTGATATACTTTGGTCTAAGTATCAACCCGCGCGTCCAAAAAAGCCAGTTATTCCCTTACAACATGAGTTTTCGGGGGAGAGTGTTAGTGAAAAGCTACGGATACTTCGGCATTCTTTACAGGTAAATAATTGTACAGGGATTGTGATATCTATGCTGGATGAAATTGCTTGGTTATTTAACTTGCGCGGTTCAGATATACCGTATAATCCAGTATTCTATGCTTATGCCATTATCACACAGAGTGATGCGACATTATACATTGATGAAGGCCAAATAAGTGAAGAGGTAAAAGAGCATTTGAAGGATATAGTGAAGTATAAACCGTACGAAGCTATATTTCACGATCTTAAAGAAATTCGACAGCAATATGACAAATTGATATTACGAAAGAGTAAATCAAAAGTATTATCTCAACCAATTAGGTATATGATAACATCGATGGGATCATGGGCGATAAATTTAAGCTTGGGACCTTTACTAAGTTATGTAACGGGGAGTCCAGTTTCAACGATGAAAGCTGTGAAAAACTCGATTGAATTGTCCGGTTTGGAGAAGTGTCATATACGAGATGGAGCTGCAGTTATCAAGTATTTTGCGTGGTTGGAGAATCAAATAGTTCGGGAAAATAAATCGTATACGGAAAGTGAAGCGGCTGATAAACTTGAGGAGTTTCGTTCTCGTGGAGAATATTATCGTGGATTATCCTTTGCGACGATTTCAGCTACAGGAGCAAATGCAGCAGTTATACATTATACACCGGAAAGGGAGACAGCGGCAGTGATTGATTCTAATAGTGTATACCTGTGTGACTCTGGAGCGCAATATTTGGACGGGACGACGGATATAACACGTACAATCCATTTTGGTGAAGCAAAAGAGGAGGAGAGACAAGCGTATACATTGGTTCTTAAGGGTAATATTGCGCTTAATAGACTTATTTTCCCGTCGAGTACAACGGGAAGTCAAATGGATGTGATGGCACGGCAATTTCTTTGGCGAAAGGGATTGGATTACATGCATGGAACGGGACATGGAGTGGGAGCGTATCTTAACGTTCATGAAGGACCCATTGGGGTAGGGACCGCACAAAGTAATCAGACGATACGGTTTCAGATTGGGAATGTTTTATCGAATGAACCGGGGTATTATGAAAAGGGAAAGTTTGGTATACGCATTGAAAGTAAGTTTAAGATAGGAGAAGTTGATATGAATGTGAGGAGATAATTGACTGTACTTTATAATAGATGTTATGGCGGTTGAAGCGGCTAATACTACGTATCAATTTGGAGGAAATCCATATTTTACATTTAAAGTGTTGACGATGGTGCCTATGTGTAAGAATTTAATAGATGTATCAATGCTTACATCTGATGAGAAGGTCTGGCTTAATGATTATCATGCTGTGGTATACTCCAAAACTTTACCATATTTGAAGGATGACGAACTTGCTTTAGCATGGCTTAAGCGGGAGACGGAGGTGATGTAGTAATGGGATTTGTAAGAAGGTTAGTTGAGATGAAGGGAATGTAGTAGGAGAGGAAGTGAGGTAATAGTAGATTTAGAAATTCAATGATATAAATTATACCAGGAGAATATAATACTGGGAGGGTGAGGTATTTGGAAGTGAAATGAAGTCTTGCGCCGCTTAAATCGCAACCTTTTTCCATTCAAACCGGAACTTCGTTCCTTCCATCTCGCATATCACGTGCATTTTCTCCGCCAATGGGGTGATTGAAAATTCTCCGATAAGCGTTGAGAGGAATTAGTCATGGTCGATGAGACGAGGTGTGGCTAGTGAATTTGTACAAGGGGAGGTATAAGGGAATGGAAGCGAGTGCAGGAATATGAGAATATGGAAAAATATTTAGCAGATTGAAAAGGGATTACTATGGAGTTTGAATTATAATTTGGTTGAATATATTTGAAAATATATGGTGTGGTTAACTCGATTCATGAAAATAGGGAATTTTTAAAATTATATAATGGTCGAAAATCAAGTATATTATAGAAGGTATACGAATTTATTTAATTCAAAGGAAAACATGCGAATACGAGTGATTTATTTAACAGTATAATATCCCAATTACTATACAAGATAGTCTAATAATAAACAAAGCTTGTGTGTCAAAAGATAATACGGTAAAAGATGATTTTTATGGCAGTATAATGATCATACCAACTATGGAATTAAATTTACGTTAAAATTAGTTCAATTTGTCAAAGTATAATTTTCACTAGTACAACCATTAACCACTACGGTTAGAAGCATTAGCATACTCTCTCTCAAAAATCCTACCACCAACTATATACCTATTTTCCAAAACCCCAATCCCATCCACCCCACCCTTCCATACACCTTGAATCAATCAAATCATCCCACCCATTACGTCATTCCCCATGTGCCCATTACCTAATCGCTTACTCATCACGCTGGAACAGGCGATTAGTCGGGTGGATTTCATGTGACCAAGTCCTGGGAATACGGTTAGGTAAGCGCAGAGAACGAGGCAAGGGGTTAAGAGAGGCAGCAGGACGCACGAACGCACGCACGCACGCACACATTCTCATTATCGTCCTCTCGGGTATAAATTTACTAGATTTACCGGGATATTTTACCAGACTCAAGATAAAAGTTTTATTTAAGAGAATCTTAAGTTAATGTACTCGTGTGAAAAAGTTTTGACAGCTTATGCATTTCTGTTTTAATTCATTTACCCTTTCTTTCACTTCTTGATTGTGAATTAACTCAAGCAGATCAACCCGGTGATTGAGTTATCAAAGTTCACCATCTTTCATATAATTTGTCGGAATTTCCATTCAACCTTTTTATTTGCGGTGGTGATAAGATTTTGTTCTTATTTTAAGTGAACTTCAAAGCCTACCACACTTTGTGTGTGTGTGTGTGTGTGTGTCAAATTGGATTATTATACCCAGGCTTCGCCTTTGGGTGATCATATCCCGTCGGACAATCTACAATTTATGTGATTGTTCGCTTATCGACAATTGGCAGCAGTGTATGCGTACCTTTAAAATTCTCCTTCATCAGTAGTCTCTGTATCGTGTAAGTTGTTACGTTAATTTTAATTTTATCCTTCTTACTCGCTTAACTTTCGTATATATATATATATATATATATATATATCCTACCGTTAAACATTCCAACTACTATCGATCCCAATATCCTCGCACACTTCCCCATAGTCTACTATGCGGCAATTCACTACATGATATTACGTTCTTCCCCCTCAAATTTATTACTTAATTCCTGAAAATTTCTCAATCATTTATTTCCCCATCGTTTACTTACTTTCTCTTTAGCCAAACCCCGTTTTTCATTGCTCATTTTCCTCTTACATATTACTCAGTTTACGTCTATACTTACCCTGTAACACCTTATCCTTATTCAAGCGCACCAATAATATTTCATAATTCTCCGGGCCAAACCTATCGGATCGTTTAAAGTGGTGGAAAATATGGCCGAATCAATTAGAAGTAAAAAACATGACCTTTCAACTGCCCCGTATGTGTATCCTTATCTTTTTCCATCTTCTTTCTTTCTATCATAATATTTACCTTTTGCTTCATCATCATATTTGAGGTCAGCTTGCCTTACGCATGTATACTCTCCCTTATATCTTAACATGTGCATCTAAGCTGGTAACTGACAATTCATATAACGGTGATATTATGTTTATCATGTACATCTTGATCATCCATTAACAATGATTCACTTAGAACACCTCAAAATACACCGGCAAATCATATAGGAGTTCCTTCGCGAGCTCAAATTCCAGGGGTATCCAGTATCGCCGAGGGTGAGTTACTATTTTTCATTATACTACAATACATTCAATGAGTAACTTGGCAACAAAAGAATATACAATTGGCTGATAAAAGTTAACATCAACCGAAAAACGGTTTTGTTGGGATAAATTTTTAAACACAGAAAATTTAGATAGAGCAGGTGCTATGTCTGTTTTTGCGAAAGATCCCCGAGCATTGTCAATGATAGAGGGAAAACTGGGTGAACTAGTTGGGCGGTCTTCCGGTTATATTGAAAGTTTACCAGAACCTATAAGACGACGAATCACGGGACTACGAGGTGTTCAAAAAGAACATTCAAGACTAGAATCACAATTTCAAGAGGAAGTTTTGGAATTGGAAAAAAAATATTTTGCAAAGTTTGCCCCCCTTTACGATAGACGAGCCAAAATTGTTAATGGAGAACTCGAGCCTACAGAAGAGGAAATCAAAGCAGGCGAAGAGGAAGAGGAAGAGTTCGACAGTAAACTTGATACGGCTAAAGATACTACCAACAAAAAGGTAGATGAAGAATTGAAAAATGCTGGTGGAGTTCCGGAATTTTGGCTATCAGCAATGAAGAATAGTATTTCTATATCGGAAATGATTACAGAACGAGATGAAGAAGCTTTGAAATCGTTAACAGATATTAAAATGGAGTATTTGGAACGGCCAGGATTCCGACTTATATTTGTCTTCAAGGACAATGAATTTTTCACGAATAAAACTTTAAACAAGACTTATTATTATCAGGAAGAGAATGGCTACGGTGGTGATTTTATCTATGATCACGCCGAAGGTGATAAGATTGATTGGAAGGAAGCAAAGGATCTAACGGTTCGCATTGAAAGTAAGAAACAACGTAATAAAAATACAAAAAAAACTCGGGTAGTAAAAAAAACGGTTCCAACGGCATCATTTTTTAACTTCTTTTCACCCCCCATACTTCCCAGTGAAGACGATGAAGAAGTTGCCCTGGATATCGAAGAGCGACTAGAGTTAGATTATCAATTAGGTGAAGACTTTAAGGAAAAGTTAATACCCCGAGCGATTGATTGGTTTACGGGTGATGCAT
The DNA here is from genome assembly GCA_009733715.1 of Herpomyces periplanetae. NCBI lineage: Eukaryota > Fungi > Ascomycota > Laboulbeniomycetes > Herpomycetales > Herpomycetaceae > Herpomyces > Herpomyces periplanetae. The sequence goes on along the minus strand of WMKJ01000082.1, from coordinate 24,730 downwards.
TGAGATACGAGCAAATGGATACATTTGAGGATGATATGGATGATAATGATGATAATGATGATGATGAGGAGAATGACGATTTAAGTGATGACAGAGATGATGATGATGATGATGACGACGACGACGATGATGATGATGATGATGATGATGATGAGGATAGTGATGAGGCAGTAAGTTAAACCCTACTTTTTATATGACAGAAAGATTTGTGTGTTGGAGGCAGCAGAAACTAGAGGCGGGAAAAAGTAAACGTTGTAGCCGACTGCGTGCGCGATGCGATGTAGCGTAGGCGGTCAAATAGTTTTGGTTTGGCTAACGTGGAGAATCGGAATGGTGATGTATAATTATCTACTTGTGCGAACGATATACTAAGATATAATCTGATAAAAATAGGAAGGGCATGGTAAACCGAAAGCAGAGGCGACTGAATGCAAACAAAGTTAGAAGAGATGCAGTGTATTAAGGGTAAAGAAATGTGTGTACGCTTATTTACTTTAACCGATAAATACTCAGGGATATCAATGGAGATATGGTTTCATGATAATTATGGTAGAAAGGCTTGTATATACATACATGCCAGGTTTAGTCAAACTGACCATCAAGTATGATGCATGAAGAGAACTGTGAAGAATACGAAAATGGCAACAAATTTATAATTATTTACACATCAGTGCAGTACGATGCAATGCAAAACTTTACTTAGGTTTACCTCGCTCTCCATCCGACATAATGCCATTTCGTATCAAGATACTTTTACACTTGTAAGTGTTAATTTAATACACCCTCAAAATATTCTTCAACAAGGAATACAACTGAGCAGACTGAATCCCTCCCATACCGTTGGTTCTATAAGGCTGATAATCCATCCTTCGTTGAATTCGTGTGGTCTGCGCCCGGTGTCGGGATATTTCGAAGGAATATTTAACTTCGTTATCAACTTCACCCCATATTTCCGTGGAATATCGCGATGAGATTTTATGCATTTTCCCGTCAGTTGGATAGTGAGTGGTGAAGTTTATAAACGCTTGTTAAAACGGGCTAATAAGTGTATGGATTTTATGCATGCGCTATTTTCCATTTCTTCAGGTTGTTTTCTTTGGTTTGTGCGTTTATATCTTGATACTTATTGGGTTGAGGATATTTTTTTTTTGCGTTAGGTTCGCCCAAATTATTTAAATAATTCTATGCTCTTGATCTTGATTACCCTTTTCTTCTCTTCTATTTGAGCCGTGATCTTTATCATGATCATCTATTCTCGTTCAATATCTCTTTTTACTTGTTCTACAAGGGAAAGTTTCCTCTTGTAAAACTTGAATATTTTCCTTAGCTTAACCGTGATCCTCATGTTATTCTGGGTTTATCAGGCTGATCAAGACTCTTACAACTCTCCATTTTGACTGGTAGGATTGATTATGCTCAAAAATAGTAATACACTTTGCATGGGTTACGCTAATATTTTACGCTAGAATATACTCAACTGCAATTCTGACAAAATAGTCCGTATCGTTTTAACCAAGCCTAGTCCAACTTCCAAAAACTAATACTAAATCTTTTAAACCACTGAAAGCCGAACGCCTGCAAGGGTTCCCTTTTTGCTTTTTTCTTTTATCATATTCACCATTACTTTAACTTCCCTCTCCCCCCATTTTCCGTCAAGTCCTCGTCTAATATTTTCCTTAAAAGCTTATACTTTAAGTTTCCTCCTTTCTTTGGTCCCTCCATCCGTTTAATTTATCACTTTGCTATTCCCTCGAGATCTTGTTTATTCTATCCCTCCCCTATATACACTTTTGTGTGTAGTTATTATTGGTGGATTCAACTTTGAATTTTCCCCTTCCTACTGTTACCCTACTCTCGGTAAAATGGACCAAATTCAAATCTTACTCCTCGAAAACATTAATCGATCTGCCGAATTAATTCTGCGCAGTCATGGTTATTCCGTCGAGTGTATTAAAACTAGCCTTTCCGAAGATGAGCTTGTGGAAAAAATACGGTAAGCTTGATAATCGTGAGTAAGTATGTGAGCTTGTATATACATACATCTATACACTTGCTCACCCGCCTATATACTCACCTTATATTTGCCTTTACGTCTTTCTATTTATACTTCTAGTATATCTTTCATTTCGAGTCTTATCGTGCCAGATCATCACCAAAAATTCATCATTTTTACAGTCTCCCCTCTTCATACACACACAATTACTTACTTTTACCCTTTCCAAAATATTTCAGAAATTTTCACATTATAGGCATCCGATCAAAGACTCAGTTGACCAAAAAAGTCCTAGAAAATGCCAAAAACCTCCTTGCTATCGGATGCTTTTGTATTGGCACTAATCAGGTTGACCTTGAGGCGGCTCGCCAATTAGGTATTGCCGTATTCAATTCTCCCTTTAGCAACAGTCGTTCCGTAGCAGAATTAGTTATAGCCGAAGTTATAATGCTGGCCCGTCAATTGGGTGATCGAAACATTGAATTACATTCAGGTATCTGGAATAAAAACTCTAAAGGATGCTGGGAAATTCGTGGAAAGGTCCTCGGTATCGTTGGATATGGTCATATTGGTTGTCAACTAAGTGTATTAGCGGAAGCTATGGGAATGCAAGTTATATTTTACGATATAATACACATCATGGAACTCGGAATGGCTCGCCGTGTTACAAGTTTGCGTGAACTCCTTCAACAAGCTGATTTTGTAAGTTTACACGTTCCAGAATCTTCTGATACAATGGGCATGATAGGCAGTGAACAATTTAATTGGATGAAGCCGGGATCTTACCTCGTAAACAATTCTCGCGGATCTGTCGTTGATATTCCGGCCCTTATACAAGCGGTTAAGCGCGGTACTTTGGCCGGTGCTGCTTTAGACGTTTATCCCCTCGAACCAGGAGAAAATAATGCCAACTTTAATGGAGAAACTTTGGGAGATTGGGCCACAGAATTGAAAAGTTTACCAAACGTTATCTTGACACCCCATATTGGCGGTAGCACGGAAGAAGCTCAGTTTGCTATTGGCGAGGAAGTTAGTCGGGCACTCGTTAACTATTTAGTCGAGGGCTCAACAATAGGATCAGTTAATTTTCCTGCTCTACAATTGAGAAGCCGTACAAATTTACCCGTGACTACAAACTCACTTGGAGCTACTGTCCCGTTGACTCCCCCCACCGAATTTGAAAAGGTAGCCCCAGCGAAATATGTTCGTGTAAGTTAAATCTATATATCATGTTTCGTCATAGATGCCTTCTTATCCTTTGACATACCATCCTTTATCATTCTCCACTTTAGATCGTTTTCATACACAAGAATGTCCCCGGGGTATTGAGCAGCTTTAATCGTATTCTTGCAGAATATAACGTCGAACAACAGATATCCGATTACCAGGCCGATGTAAGTGACAGTCTCTCGCAAGTTTTTTTTGATAATTATAATACAAATTACTTTCACAAGTAATTTAGCTTCATCCTTTTAGTTAATTGTGATAAGGGTCCTGTAACCCTGTAATACTATCATTCGTACACCATAAATCTACGAATGAACATCCTTAAACTAACGTGTAATTCAACAGACCGCATACGCTCTCTCCGACGTTATCCTGATTGTGAAGGATAATGTTGATGAGTCTACTCTCATACCTGATTTACACCAGAGGATTGAACAGATTCCGTCGTGCATACGCTGTCGCATCATTCCTGAGTAAATGTAATTGTAATACATCACAGCAACGAGGAAGTAGATTTCTTTTTCGTGAGTAAGTTTCCAGTTATATTTATTGCAAAAATTTTCACTTTCTTTACCCGTATTAATAATTTACCCAGTAAATTTACCCTTGACATTAAAAAAAAAATTTAAAAAGTTAAGTACACGTTGACACTCTCTACTATTATGTTATTTTCACAGAACATCTCGTGACTTGTACATCTGAACCATGGATTTGGTCATGTGATTTCCCCTTAGACATCAAAAATAGTGAGTCGGGTGGGTGATGGTGTAGATAGTGGTGTTGGGTTGATACATGAAAGTGTTAATTAAATTATGTTAAGATGGTGTAGCCATGAGGTGCGTTGCGGTGTGCAAGAAGTAGGTGGGATGTTAATTATTTGGAGAATATGTAAAAGTAACAAGTTTACAGAAATCTTTAATATGCCCTGGGTAAAATTACAACTCCCAGTTACATATCTTGCATGTTACCAACAAATGACTCAATACTCTTGAATACAACCATACATAATTTGGCTCATGTACCTTTATTCTTCTGCATGGAATAATGATTTTAGTAGCTTAAAGATGGTGGAAGGCGTAATGAAAACTTGGAGTACTTATAGTCAAAATATGAAACCTACTGCTATACGGTGCATAAACGTGGAGATAGACAACGACGCGTTTACACACGTGCGCGTGCAGATACATATATACATACATACGTCCACTCCCTTATTTCAATCCCCACTCTGTAATACCATATTCATCATCACCGCAGCCATTAATCTCTCTCCCGCCCAACTCTCTACTTCCCCCTCACGTGCTACCCCCAATGTAACCGCCCCTTAAAATACTCTTACTAAGCAACAACACGTGAGCTCAACTAGTACGTTTTGGGAAACATCATGTGTCAGGTGTTACACCAAATTTAGAATGGATTAGTAAGGACCTGAGTGGGTCGAGACAGGGATAGAAGAAGGGCCACATTTTCCATAAATGTTGGACAAGCGAATTTATTGAAGTTAACTTAATGATCAAAGTTATCAATTTTACCTAATAATTTTACTTTCACATAATTTTTTTCAATTGAGTCATTTTTAACATTGGTTTATACAAAATTTGCTTTTGAACTTTTCATTTGTTAAATTTTCCCATTAATTCCACAACCTTTTCCATTTTCTTCCCTCTTCTCTTTTCCTGTTTCCCCTATCCTATCCCCATTACCCCTCGCCACACTCTCACTTACGCCACATCCACGAAACTGCCTGTTTCCCCCCTCACTGCACCGCCACTCCCCCTCTTCTTCCTCCACACATTTCACGTGCGCGTTCTCGTGCTTCTCAGGACTCCGCACGACGTTTTTCCTCTATTCCCTTTCGTTTTCCTTTTCCTTCCTCTTCCTATTCTTTACCCTCCTTTTCCCTTCGCTTTTCCTCTACCCTCCACTCACACTTACAATTACATTACATTTCTTTACTCCCCTCTACGCTTCCCATTCCCTTCCTCAAATTTACCCGTGACAATGGTACTCAATATGAACATGGATATTTGATTGTTTCAATTTTTTTAAATCTTAATTCTACGCCTTTATTCTTCCCTCCAAATACTTTATCATACCCGTCTCTCACTTTGTCTCGCTTCACGACTTCTACCATTCACCCCTTCTCCCTTTCTCACGCCGCCCGTTATTCTACCCCCTCGATTTATCCTTTGACCGACACTTTCTTCACTTAATCACTTTTAGCTTCTCCTATCCTTTCACTTCTAATCATACTTTAACCATTTCACCCATCATATTTATTTCCTTACACCGTACCTTTCACTTCTCACATTTCACCTTCTCTTTTCCCTTCCCATCACATGGATCACGTATATACCATCGGCACTCGTGCCTGGCAGACCGACCCGGTCGAAGGTTGGGTCACTTCAGAGTTAATTGAAAAGATCCCCGACTCTAAAAAGACTGTGTTCGTATTTCGCTTGGAAAATGGGGACACTCGTAACTTTGAGGTTTCCAATGCCGATCTTCAATCAAAATCCATTTCTACTATTTTACCACCTCTCATGAATCCCTCCATGTTGGAAGCCAGTGATGATCTTACCAATTTATCCCATTTAAATGAGCCTGCTGGTACGTGTTAATCTTCTTTACCTTTTCTATTCTGCTCATATTACTTTCTTACCTCCCTGCTAAACTTCTCTCCCATAGTCTTGCAAGCTATCCGCTTAAGATACGCCCAAAAGGAAATTTACACGTATAGTGGTGTAGTTCTCATTGCTACCAATCCATTTGCTCGTGTTGATTCACTATACGTTCCCGAGATGGTTCAAATATACGCCGGAAAGCAGCGTTCTTCTCAGGCTCCTCACCTTTTCGCCATTGCTGAGGAGGCTTACGCAGATATGCTACGCGATAAACGTAATCAGACTATCGTTGTATCCGGCGAATCTGGCGCTGGTAAAACTGTCTCTGCCAAGTATATCATGCGCTATTTTGCCACTCGAGAATCTCCCAGTCAGCCTTCAACTCCTGTCAAGTCTATCGTAGCAAGTCACCATCATCCTTCATCATCTACGTCTTCGCTCCGTTTACCACCTGTTAGCTCAACAGAAGAGCAAGTTCTAGCGACAAATCCCATTATGGAGGCATTTGGTAATGCAAAGACTACACGAAATGATAATTCCTCCCGTTTCGGCAAGTATATTGAAATACTTTTCGATAAATCAACTCATATCATCGGCGCAAAAATACGTACCTACTTGCTCGAACGATCCCGTCTCGTATTTCAGCCATTCAGAGAGCGCAATTACCACATATTTTATCAATTAGTCGCAGGTGCTACCTCTGATGAACGTGAAGAACTCGGCCTAAAATCCGTTCAAGATTTTCACTACCTTAATCAAGGCGCCTCACCGTGTATTGACGGTGTAATTGACGCCGATGATTTCGAGATAACACGTACTTCCCTTACGACAATTGGCATTCCACACAACCGACAGAGAGAGATATTTCGTATACTTGCTGCATTACTCCACATTGGCAACATTAACATTGCTGCATCCCGGAACGACTCAGTACTTGCTTCGGATGAACCATCATTAATTCTAGCATGTAACTTGTTGGGTATTAACGCCACAGAATTTGCCAAATGGTGCACCAAAAAACAATTAGTTACGCGCAGTGAAACGATCATCTCTAATTTAACCCAGCAACAAGCGATGGTCGTTCGTGATTCAGTAGCCAAGTTCATCTACGCAAACTTGTTCGATTGGCTTGTCGCAGTGATAAACAAGAGCTTAGCGACGGAAACGGTTTTGTCTAAAGTTGCATCTTTCATCGGAGTTTTGGATATTTACGGATTTGAACATTTTGCTAAAAATTCTTTTGAACAATTCTGCATTAACTACGCCAACGAAAAACTCCAGCAGGAGTTTAATTTACACGTTTTTAAATTGGAGCAAGAAGAGTATGTCCGCGAAAAAATCGATTGGACGTTTATCGATTTTTCCGATAATCAACCGTGTATAGATTTGATTGAAGGAAAAATGGGCATCTTATCATTCTTGGACGAAGAGTCTCGGTTACCTATGGGCTCGGATGATAAATTTGTCGCAAAGTTACAAGATTATTACTCGGCTGATAAACATAAATTTTATAAAAAGCCTCGGTTTGGACAGAGTGCTTTTACGATTTGTCACTATGCTCTAGATGTTACGTATGAGTCGGAGGGCTTTATCGAAAAGAATCGCGACACTGTACCAGATGAACATTTAGAAGTGTTACGCAATTCATCAAATCCCTTTTTGATCGAAATATTAGCCGCGTCTACTACGGCTGTATGTGAGACCAATTTAGCTGGCGATGGAACAAGTGAGACGTCCCCGGCCAGTGTAACGCCGTCTGTTGCATCTAGACGTCGCACTGTGATTAGTGGAGGATTGAAAAAACCCACTCTTGGGGGTATTTTCAAGTCTAGTTTAATTGAATTAATGAACACAATTAACAGTACAGATGTTCATTATATTCGCTGTATTAAGCCTAACGAATCCAAGGAAGCATGGAAGTTTGAAGGGCCTATAGTTCTAAGTCAATTGCGAGCATGCGGGGTACTAGAAACTGTGAGGATCAGCTGTGCAGGATATCCTACACGATGGACTTACGAGGAGTTCGCCCTACGATACTACTTACTTGTACATAGTCAGCAGTGGACGATGGAACTACGAGACCTGGCCAAAGTTATCTTGCAGAAAGCACTTGAATCACTAACTGATGAAACAACAGACAACTCGGATAAGTATCAATTGGGCTTAACCAAGATATTTTTTCGTGCGGGAATGTTAGCTTTTCTGGAAAATCTTCGAACAACACGATTGAGTGATGCTGCCATACTAATACAAAAAAATCTGCGGGGATATTATTACCGACAAAAGTTTTTGAAAACCCGAACGTTTGTCGTATCCATTCAAACACTTGCACGAAGGAGATTTGCACGGCAAAGGGCAGACAAAATGAGGCAGGTAAACGCTGCTTTGTGTATACAATCTCATTGGCGTGGAAAGAGTTCGCGATTACACTTCGAACAAGTACGTAAATGGTTAACGACTACACAATCGCAATGCCGAGGATTTCTGTGCCGTAAAAGATTACAGGATGAGCGTCGCGATAATGCAGCGAAAATTATACAGCGAAACTGGCGACTGTGTTCACAATTGTCGGCTTGGAGGCAGTATAGACGTAAAGTGATTCTTATTCAAAGTGTATGGCGGGGGAAATCGGCACGTCAAGAATATCGAGGATTGCGTGAAGAAGCGCGAGATTTGAAATTGATTAGTTATAAACTAGAGAATAAAGTGGTCGAATTGACACAAGCATTGGGTACAATTAAGAGGGAAAATGCGACTCTAATTGGCAAAGTGGAAAATTACGAAAATCAAGTTAAAAGCTGGAAAAGTCGGCATAATACACTGGAAGCGCGTAGTAAAGAACTTCAAGCTGAGGCTAACCAAGCGGGAATTTACGCTGCACGACTAGACCAAATAGAAGAAGAGTTTAAGAAATTACAGGAGAACTATGAAGAAAGTCGTAGTGAAGCTAAAAAATTACAAGAGGAAGAAGTTAAGCTTCGAACAGCATTAGACGCAGCTCGCATAGACTTAGAAGACGCAAAGATTAGACGATTGGAGGGAGAAATAGAGCAAAAAAGTTTACGTGAACAAGTATCGGAACTACAAAGTCAAGTCAAAGAACTTATTACGAAACAACAAGCATCACCCCATAATCACACAAATTCAGGTGATTTACACGCTGTCAATGCCGGATCTGTTGCGTCGGGAGCAGTTGGATTAGGCACGGGGTTGATTAACTTGGTTAGCAACAAGCGTCCCAAACGCCGTAGTGCGGATGTGGACGTGATGGCTTTAGATAGTTACCGTATGGATGAAGATTTTCATCCTCGACCGGTGTCAATGGTGGTGGGTCCTGGTACGGGATTGAATGGCCTAAAAAATGGAACTGATGGGAATTTATCCGAGGTGGGATATAGCGCACAGATGGAGAATATTGAAAGAGAATTAGAAAGAGTACTATCAGATGGTGATGGTATCAACATGGAGGTTTCCATTGGACTTATACAAAATCTTAAAATTCCCGAACCGAGTGGTATACCTGCACCGTCATATCGTGAAGTTCTCTTTCCGGCATATTTGATAAACATTGTCACAAGTGAAATGTGGAATAATGGGTTCGTTAAGGAATCGGAAAAATTTCTGGCTAATGTGATGGTATCTATTCAACAAGAAGTTTTATCAAGGAATGGATTTGAAGCTATAAACCCAGGGGCTTTTTGGCTTAGCAATGTTCATGAAATTCTTTCATTTGTCTATCTTGCGGAGGACTGGTATGAGAAGCAAAAAGAGGACAACTTTGAGTATGATCGGTTACTTGAATTGATTAAGCATGATCTTGAAAGTCTTGAATTTAATATTTATCACACGTGGATGAAAGGCCTTAAGAAACATCTCCAGAAAATGATTGTACCAGCTGTTATTGAATGTCAAAGTTTACCGGGCTTTGTAACCAGTGATTCCCATCGATTTCTCGGTAAATTTCTTCCTTCAGCTAACCAACCGGCCTACACAATGGATGATCTTTTAAAGTTGTTAAATATGGTTCATAAAGCTATGAAAACGTATTTTCTGGAAGAATCAACGATTGGGCAGGCTATTACAGAACTACTTAAGTTAATCGGTGTTACAGCATTCAATGATTTATTAGTTCGAAGAAATTTTCTTAGTTGGAAACGTGGCCTTCAAATTAACTATAATATTACAAGAATCGAAGAATGGTGTAAAAGTCATCAGTTACCCGAAGGATCTTTACAATTAGAACATTTAATGCAAGCGACAAAATTGTTACAGTTGAAGAAAGCTACTCGAAATGATATTGAAATTATTCAAGATATTTGTTGGCTGTAAGTGCAAACGTTTTTCGATTTTACCCTTGATTAAGAAGTTCTAAATCATGGGAAGTTCTTTTTAAAGTGATGTAAACTATTTTGGGTTTGAGGGGATTTTTTTACTAACAAAGATGAATGTGTGTACAGATTATCGGCGAGTCAAATACAAAGATTGTTGAACCAGTATTTGGTTGCGGATTATGAACAACCTATTGATGCAGAGATCATGAAAGCTGTAGCTTCACACGTCTCTGAAAGTACAGATGTTTTATTGTTGCCAGTCGTAGATGTGGAAGATTCCGGACCTTTGGCCATTGCTGAACCACGGCAGATAACTGCACTCGATACGTATATTCCTTCATGGCTACAAACTCCACGATTAAAACGACTGACGGAAATTGTCAGTCAACAAGCATTGGGTCAACAACTTCGAGCGTCGTGAATTTTTAAGTTTTGTCAAGTTTGCATTCGTGGGAATGGATGAGCCTTATTAAAGTGAGGGGGGGGTGTGGTGTATGGCAGCTATGTATCGCGTTGATTTAGCAGGTTTCTGGGTATCCGAAAGGAAATTTCGGTCTTTATTTCTTAAAACTTTTTGTTTGTATGTGTGTATGCGAGTGAGAGTGAAAGAAATCTTGGATAGTCTTGTAGATCGGGTAATTCTTATCACCATCCGCCGATATATTCAAGCCATACCTCTATAACGGCAAAGTATATGCAAAACCGTAATAGAGAACCATTTGCCAGGTAAGGAATAGCAAAATACCAAATAATAGCGCACGTAAATGCGCATACTGAAGTTAATTGTAAAATAAATGGCCACACGGGAGAATAAAGGCGTAATGGAGTTGAATAATCTTGAGATGCTTCGTCTTCGGGAAAATTACCCTTTTGCTTATAATGGTGAATTAAAGTATCCTTCTCGCGCCATCGGTCTTGTAACCATTGTGTAAATTTGGCTTCATCATCAATGGGTATACTGGATACGGGAAACCGACGCCAATACATAGCAACAGAAGTCGGGGCACGAGAATGAAATATTAGAGAGTCTAGGGAATAATCATGATCTTCATCATCCATTAGTTTACCCGTCTTAGGGTCAACTTTAAAGCGGGGAAAGTAATCCTTATAAATAATTGTACAGTCGTACAGGTAAAATTTCCGGGTCGAACCTTGTAAAATTTTAAGACAGGTGTATAAACCTCGAGATCTGGGCAAAAGACAATAATGAAGATCGGGTTGATTAGTTTGAGCGGCCCAACGAGCTGATGATGTACGACCGTTTGCCGATAAATTTGTACCCTCGGGAAATAATAGTAGCCAGAGAGGTGAAGGGTTGGCCGGATTAGGCGTAGACGGAAAGTTTAAACCGCGGACTAAACGAGGTTGATCTACGGTCCATTTTCGTGATAAAAAAATAAAATTAAAGAGTCGCATACCTACACCGACTACGGGGAATTTACGTAAAGATTCCTTGAGAATAATTTTAACGTTTCCCGCATGACCGCATACGTAGGCAATCCACCATAAGTAAAGCCAATCTGAATAAAGTTGGTGATTGGCCATGACGATACACCGTAGACCGGGTAAAGCGTGTAGTGAAGTATCGTTTGGAGAGAGTGTAAAAACGTCCTTAACACTTTCATCACCACATATACGCATATGAGTTGGTATATACCATGCTGTACACCCGATAATGAATTGCCCGAATAATCGTTTAATATACACTTGGTAACGGTTATAATATTCACGAGTCCATGGATTGCGCAATGGAGCCGCACTCAATTGAGCTAGGTGTAGACTATTTTCAGTTAGCTTTTACACTGCCATATATCTCATGAAGCCATAAAGTGTACACCAGAATATGTCATCCACGTACACCGTAAGTATGAAAACTAGACTGAATAATAGCGCAACTAAGCGCACATAATTTTCAAATTTTGACATCGTTAACTCACACCCGCCCCCACTCGCACACCCTCCACGATTCCAAACTCTCTCTCGTTTATGGCTTTTGAGAAAGGGTAGAAGGGTTAAAAAAAAATACCCTTTGCCAGAATAAATTAATCTCTCCACACCACGTTAAACTATCAGCTTTGTATATGCTGCTCCCTGCCCGGCGCCTGAAAATCCAAATTCAAAAATAATTACTTCCTTCAACACATGCATGCGCTCATACGCACACAAACCAGTGAGTGATGATGATGATGATGAGAAAAACAATAAAAGGTTGAAAAGAGAAATTTCCGTACCCAAAGAAATTCTTCTTTCACGTACTCCAACTTTTCCAAGCGAACAAGCTGGAGAGGGGTTAGGGTTAGGGTTAGGGTTAGGGTTAAGACAAGTGCGCCGCAGGCGTGTGGCAGTGCCTCCTCATATTTCCACGTGTTGTCGTGGTCTGTCGTTGAGGTTTATCGTCAATTATACTCCAGGCGTGTGGTGTGGATTTGTCTTGTGTATAAAGGAGAAATTCGACTTGATTTAAGATGACGGAGGTAGCGTTTGCAAAACAGTTTATCGCGCTTTGCGAATTGAAGTCAACAACGACACGAGATGGTGGATTTGATGCTCGTTCGTTAACGTCGAGTATAGTTGCATGTGCTTCGGTATGTTAAAGACGTGTGTGAGCGTGATCGCACAGTTAATTTAGATCACATTTTTACCAACTTCTAAAGCAAGTAATGTACCAGGGTGATATTATAATGAATTAAAAGTAGCAGCTCACAGTTGGTTAACTTACTTACACTACAAATTTATTTTTTTGGAGTTTACCAGGCAGGATTACCAAAACTCACAAATGTCCACTTACCCCGTCGGAGTGATACACCCGAAAATCTCCCACGGGATAATTCATTGGATCAAGCGAAACTGTCCAATATTCCCTATACAATAGACTTTCGACCCGTACTGCGATCGAGCACGGACGCGTCCCAAAACTTAAAAAACGTTACTCTTACAATAGATCGACGACAAACTGACGTATACACGCTTAAACGGCAACTAGCGGATGCGTTAAACTTACCTTTGAATCAAGCTATGCGAATAACGCTCTTGTTAAATCGAAAACCAGTGGCTGATACTAAATGCCTAACGGATCTAACCGATACGCCAGATCAACGTTCCATTTCATTTAGCTATCTAATTAAGCCGAACGATACATCGTCGTCGTCGTCGTCGTCGTCGTCATCGCTGTCGCAGCTTCAACTTACTACGCCATTTTGGGATAACTTAACAAAGTTCCTCTCCAATCAATTTCCTTCGGCTACACCCGAGTCAATCACTCAACTTACACGGGTTTTTCGCACTGCTTGGGAAAAGCATTCAGCAACACATTCGTAATGATCACGATTAACGTGATGAAGCGTACGTTTTCACACGCTTATTGGCACTATTATTGTAATGGATGACGTTTGCATGAAACATTTAAACGTGAATAAACATTCAAACTAGCTAGTATTACTGTTTTCTACTAACGAGTAGCGTCAACGTCCTTTTGAAACTCGTGCTACGATATTCTCAAATTCAATATCATCGGGATCGTTAGCTTGAATGTCAGCCGCTATTCCATTTAACGCTCGTTTAATCGCTTCTTTTGATGATGAGTACATCATACGTGACTGAGGGTAATCAATACGGAAATAATCCACGGCCAGGTTAGCATTCAGTTGCCAAGTGTACAGCTGCCTACGACAGCTACACCATTCATTCAAGGGTAAAAGGGTACATATTGTTATAACTTACGTATTGTGGTGCTGTGTCGGGGCACCATGATATAAATGTAATCTTACTCCGTCGACCTTCGCCTTCGATATCATATTCTACGTCAAACACAGCGTAACGGCCCCCCACACCTTCGTTGCCTCGTTTATCCTTGGACTTAGCTGCTAGCAATCGTTCCCGAAACTCGTTCCAATTTCCTTCCCGGGATTTTTCCTCGACAACAATTTCCTTCCAATCATCCGATATCCGATAAATAATCCATTTGATCTCCTTTCCCAACTTTAACTCATTGAACGCCGTAACACAATCCGGCGAAACTGACACCCTAATTCCTCATCCAAATGATAAATACACAAGTGTGAGCAACTGAGTGTATGAGTGATGTGATGTTTGTTGAAAGTTACACTTTGACGTGGTCACTTTACCCCATTTACGTGTGCGAGCCTGCACAACTGTAACCGGCATTCAGTGTGTATACCATCGTCAGTTTTTAACTCACCCTGATTGAGCCTATGTGAAGGTGTATAACCGCATGCGTATTTTATCCCTTACGTTAGCTATATGGACGTTGGTAACTTTTAAATGTGATGTATTCTTCTTCTTAACTTTGTGTAATGTTGATGTAGTTGGGGTCGCCCAACTGGTGAATAAAAATCGTAAAATAAAATAGAAATATTCACCTACCATGTTGATAAATGATGCCCTCCACCCAAACTTAATCCTAAGGAATTATTCCACCCAATACAATCACCCGGTTCCGTTTTACTTCGTTTCGTTGGCTAAACTAAACGAATTAATCACGCCTGCGCAAAATAAATATCCTCAAAGAACACACTTGAATCCGACGCGAGAAAATTTTGAAATTTTCTTCCCCGACTCCGCTACCGGACTTACTTTTCTCCTTCTGTGACTAATCACGACGTCACCATGGCACGTGACGCAAGATAGGCCGCGAAATGGACGACTGACTGGAACGTTTTTGCTGGTTTGACAGTTATACTTTTAACATTAACGAGTTTAATTTGCGTGGAAAACCCAATAAATGGCTTAAATTACTGTCATATGTTCATGTACACTTTCTCCCTTTTCAATTACACTCAATAAGGCCAATTAATACCTAATAAACCCCAAAGTATAGTCTGGATTAAATATCATTACATATACAGAGAGATAATATCAAAGATACCCTCCCCGTGTCCGCCAGATAAAATCATAAATTATAATCGTTCCTCATTGGAATCAATTATATATCCATAATTTAATGAGTGGGTTAAAGATGCATCTTTAGCAAAGATGATTAAAACATCCCCCCACCCATCCCACCTCCCATACCTCCAGGTGGTGGTGTAGGTTTCTCTTCAGGTACTTCAACTATCGCAACTTCTGTCGTACCTAACAATGAGGCAACACCACTCGCATCAACTAATGCTGTACGAACTACTTTGAACGGATCAAGTATACCGGCTGATATCATATCCACATACTCCCCTCGTGCACTATCATAACCCATATCGAAATTTTTACTGTGTTCATGCATTAACTTGCCCACAACTACGCTTCCTTCATCACCAGCATTATCAACAATTAAACGGGCAGGTTTCATGATTGCACGTTTAACAATATTAACGCCCAATTGCTGATCAAAATTGGCCGTTTTCACATCATTCAATGCATTAGCCGCTGCTTTAAGTAAGCCTGTTCCACCACCAGGAAGTATACCCTCTTCAACAGCCGCACGAGTTGCGTTTAGCGCGTCGACAATCCGGTCCTTCTTTTCGCCCACTTCAACTTCGGAACTTCCTCCAACCTTAATAACTGCGACACCACCGGAAAGTTTAGCTAAACGTTCTTGTAATTTTTCCCGCTCGTATTCACTAGTATTAGCATCTGTTATCAACGAGCGTATTTGATCACAACGTTGTGCCGTAGCCTCTTTACTTCCATCCCCATTCAGAATAACTGTATCTTCCTTGGTTATCATAACAGATTGGGTGGATCCTAGTTTATCAAGTGTAGCTTTTTCCAATTTGATATCAAGATCATCCGAAAAAACCGTAGCATTGGTTAACACGGCAATATCACCAAGTATGGACTTTCGATTATCACCAAATCCAGGTGCCTTAACCGCTGCAACTTGAAGTTGACCTCGTAATTTGTTCAGTATACAAACTGCCAAGGCTTCTCCATCAACATCCTCAGCAATGATTAAAAGAGGTCGACGGGTAGATTGAGACACTTCTAATGCTGGAATGATATCCTGAACCGCTGAAATTTTTCGCTCCGAAAGTAAGATGAGGGGTTTTTCAAATTCAATTTTTTGAGATTTTGCATCGGTAATAAAATAAGGTGAAATGAAACCTCGATCGAACTTCATACCTTCGGTAACCTCTAGTTCATCTTCGATAGTTTTACCTTCTTTGACTGTAATGACGCCTTCCTTACCAACTTTTTCCATGGCATTAGCGAGTAACTTTCCAATTTGCACGTCACCGTTCGCCGAAATAGTCGCAACTTGACTGATTTCTTCACTAGTTGTAATATCTCGTTTATGCTTACGAAGGTACTCTACCACCGTATCAACAGCAGCCTGTGTACCACGTCGTAAATCCATTGGGTTACAACCTGACGCGACATTTTTCACAGTTTCAGAAAATATGGCTTGGGCGAGTACAGTAGCTGTGGTTGTTCCATCGCCAGCAGCTTCATTTGTCTTTGAGGCAACTTCTTGTAGTAAACGCGAACCCAAATTTTCAAATTTATCCTTGAGCGTTATAGCCTTGGCCACGGTAACACCATCTTTGGTAATTTTTGGCGGGCCATAACTTGATTCAATAAGTACATTACGCCCCTTTGGTCCTAACGTCGTGGCAACGGCGCGTGCTAATGTATCAACCCCATTGAGCAAAGCGGCACGACCTTCAACACCAAACTTAAGTTCCTTGTGGGCGAAACGCAATTGCTCTACACGCCCCGATATCCGTGTACTTCGAAGTGCCGAAGTAATATTTCCTCGGGTAGGACAAGCTAAAAACCTTTGCATTTTAACCGTTAAGTAGGCCAGAAAGCTTCCTTCACAAGATAACTTGTACAGTAACTATGTCACCTCCAAAATTTCCAACGCGGTATTACACGCGTACACACCTTTAGTACTGCGCTATCAGTTAAACTTCCGTAATGAATAATTGGAAAAAAAAAAAACTCCTCCCTTCAAATAAAATACTCTTGACGCGTAAATCTAAATTAACTCAATCGCATTCAAAACATTCGAGAATCAATTCGACAGCACGAGTAAAATAATTGATGAAAGTCTCCCGGGAAAATTTCCCTTTCCACGACCCTTCGACCCTTAAATAATTTCGCGTCATGTAAGCAGAACTTTCCAGACCATTTACGCTTCGGATAAACCCGTATACCGAGTGTGGGAAAATCAATGTTCCGATGAGACGAAATATGAGAATGCCAAGAAGAATCCGGGTGGGAATATAAACGGGTTGGTGGGCATGAGGCCACACTGGCAAGGGAATTCGGGGCACGGGGGCGCGGAGTAAAGTTGATCAAGGGACGGGATCGAGATATATAGAGTGTTTAAAAATTATCGGTTAATTGATAAAATGAAAAGGTTACTTCCCAATATAATAGTTTGCGGCACACCGGGAGTGGGAAAATCTCGGCTTGCCGAAGCTCTATCAAGTGAAACGGGATTTCGGCTCATCAGCATTAACGAATTTGCTAAACAAAATAATTGCCTGGAAAGTTGGGATGATGGTTTACAAACCTGGCTTATAGATGATGATAAGCTTATCGATTTGCTCGAGGAAAAATTTTTCAGTGAAAGCAAAAGTCACAAAGGAGGAATCATTTTCGAATGGCATTCTTGTGATATTTTTCCCGAACGATGGATTGATTTAGTCATTGTTTTACAGTGTAATAATACACTTTTATACGATAGATTAGTAGCAAGAGGATACTCTAGGCGAAAAATCGAGGAAAACATTGACACTGAAATCATGCGTGTAATTCTCGAAGAAGCTCATGATAATTTTGTCTCGGAAATTGTCGTTAACCTACCAAGTGAGAGTGAACATGATCTACAAAGTAACATTGAACGTAGCAAACTTTGGATTGAAACCTGGAAACAAAATAATCTTCATCACATGATCTAGCCATCTGGTTGCCGTATGCACGCAAGTATGATTGGGAGAATTGTTAATTGATGATTTGGGTATTGCGTTGTTCACGAAGCCATGTTTGCAAGTTGTCGAGGGCTTTTCGTCGGTGGGATATCTGATTTTTGGCCTCCCGATTCATTTCAGCGTACGTTTGCCCAGCATACTCGAATACGGAATCCCAACCTATTCAATATATACGTACGTATACTGTAATTAGCACCAAAGGAAATTATTATTTGTTGACTGTAACTATACTTTACACTTACCGAATGTTTTAGGTCCTCGGCAAGGGACTATTCGACCCTAGATTAATAAGAGTTAATATTTGTATGTAGGGTACGTGGAAAATAAAAGTATTAATTACTTGGGTGATTCCTTGGAAAATTATTGGCAGGCTGTCAGGTCCTGTACAATATGCCATAGTACAGATTGCCTTTGCCGATTTATCCTCGAAGCCTGCTAATAATCGATCAAAGTTTTCTACTCCAACCCATTTAAGAAACCATTTACTTTAATTTAGCACGTTAGCGGATACGTTTATACGCCTTCTGGCACTCCGTGAATTTCAATAAGCGGAGTTTCTCTTTAATAATAACGTACACATAAGGTCCGGGGAGTTCTCCCCATGCGTTGAATACTAAACTTGTATCTTCGACTAGCACAGGGCAATTTGCCTATTTGTCAATTGATATTATATATTAGAATTATATCTACTGGGTAAATGACTTTTAAAATCTTCCCGATAAAAATATTTCATACGTTACTCTGTCAACTTACCTTACATGCTGCTAATCGGCATTTTTCCCTACAAATTTCCTCCAGTGACCCTTGTAATTCGGGTAGATCAAACTGAACATTTTCAACGTGATAATCGTTCCCCAAGATGCCCTGAATTTCTTCCAACTTATTTCGATTTCCACTAACAAAAACTATCCTCTCGGTAACCGCCATTTAACCCTTTTTCACGTCGTCCTCATTCGCAAGTCATGCTATGATAGTAAAATACAGTCGATGCTTATCAACCAGTATTAGATAATCTCAGCCCTACGGACGGAGGAATTTCAGAGGGACAGGTAAGATGTATAAATTTGTTGGTAGTTGGGTACTGGAAGAATTGGAAGTTTCATGTACAAATTTGCACGTTAATGTGTGATATGGACAGATCTATGGTTTACGGATTAGTGATAGTAACTGTTTTATTGTGGGGTTTACAAAAACTTTTGGATTATCACTGTAATTTCCAAAGATTGGGAATTATGTTTAAAAATTTTTTTCGAGTTTATTCCAATCGGCTACAATTTTTAGATTTACAAGATTATGATGAGTATGATGGATGGGGACGGGTTAATTTGCTGGGAAAAAATTATGTTTATTTGAAGGTGAAAAAAATTGATCGTGATTCCCATGTTTTTAACGAGCGTATTTTTGATCATAGCACGGCATACTTTGAGCTGCTGGCGAGCACTTTACGCATTGATACGTGTATGAACCCTCATGATTCACTTTTGCTATCACAAAAGATTGGATCACTTCATGAACTGTTGAGTGGAGAAACGACGGAGTGCTCTGCACTGTTGGGTAAAGTGAGAGATAACTTTTGTCAAAATTTTCATAACCTTCTTACGTTTAATCAAAGTTTAATTGATCAAATGCCATGGGAGCGGGTATCTGATGTGAAAAATCACTTGGCAGCTGAAAGTGTATACGATAGAGTCGATGTTAATTTATAGTTCGTTTGTTCCGTGTACTATTTATGATCATTATGGTATATCCGGGGAATTTTGACTAACATTGAACGGGCGGTTAACAGTAGGCTAATACAAAATTTCTTGCTACATACGGTTCTCCCGGCAATATTTGGTAGTTCACTTAGTGATGAATTTTTCATCGATCTCCACAAAGATTTGATAGAGTTAAACCCTATAAATATTCTTCTGAGTCAAGGTGGACCATGGTTCGATGTACACTGGCTACTAAAACCCGTAACCTTGATGAGTTTTCGGAGTCTAGCCGCTCTAAAACAGTATCATAGTGAAATGAGAGAGTATATTCAGCATGAAAACGATTTTGCATCATACAATGGTCAAGGCTTCGAAGATGCATCATGCCTTGTATTTTCCATACATAAATTAATTTTTAGTATAGTACCCTCCCCCAAAAAAGCAACAGAAATTGCAGCCATTGAATCAATTCTGTTAATCTGGACTATTATAACATGTTTAACAAATACAATATTCTGGACTTTAGTACACGCGCACCAGAGTAAAGAATTTACGGAAAGCCTTAGACAATCCACGAGTCAATGCATCAGAGTAACTCAACCCCCACCTTTTATGATGTTTGAACAACCACCTGTTTATCGAATTGATATGAACAAGATTGATGAGTGTACATTACTGGTTAAAAGTTACATGGAAACCATTCGTTTATGTAGCCAAAGTTGGGGTATACTCCTGGCCAAGGAAAACTGCACACTTGATACTTCTGCGAATAAAAAGTTTACAGTAGCCAAGAATACACGATTAATTGTGGCAACGCGTACACTTCCATTTAGCAACGATTGTGATACACAATGGAATCCCCAACGCTTCAGCATTGTATCATCAAATATTTCCGAATTCCCCGGTCAGGCAACCAAAACACCGTGGAATCACGTGTTTTTGGGGATTGGAGCGGCCAGTTTTGCGTGCCAGAAGATCACGTGCATGTTTGTGGCTACGTTTTTGGGACTGTGGCGTATTGTGGATGGTGATAAGCGGGAGGATACGGAGGGTGGGGGAATATTTATACGGAGGGGGGAAGTTAATTTCCGAGTAACCATGCAAAAAGTGAAGTATGAATATTCGGAATGAATATTGGGTGTTAAACGTTGAATTGAAGTGAGCGTATTTACACTTGTGAGTATTTAGTTAAGGGGATGGAATGGTATACAGCAGGAATGTGACAGTGTAAAGTCAAGGGAGTTTATGAATGATTGTGCGTCAATCATTATTGTCTTAGTTTTCACGGGGAATGTATTTTCGTACGACTTTGTCAAAATAAGTCTTGGGAATTCCGGTTTTTATGGCATCAAACATAGCGATGTTCATTCGATTGACGTACTCGGTTGGAGCTTCACTTATATGATCATTCGGATCTTTTGAATAAATGTAAACTTGAGCGGATTGCGCCGGAGTACTGACGTTTGCTACACCATTTTCGTTGATGGGCCAGAATTCAGCAATTACATCTTTCTTGTCATACTCGTAAGGAACGCGTTCATTGCGATCCAATTTATGCTCGTCATCTTCGGTAACCGAGTAAATCATTCCGTAAACGTAATTTTGAGTATCCGGAGTTGGGTTTGTTTCTCTTACAATATTGGCGTGACCATAAGCGTTGAGAAGCCAGACATAGCCGTTTAATCGACCTATGCCGACCAGCTTGGATTCGGCGCATCTCAATGACATTTGGTATTTCCACATGTTACTTCCGTAGCCAAATGTTAATCTGTCGCATTGGATGCCCACTGCCAAGGCAATTAGAGCTATAATGAGAGAACGAAGCATTTGTACGGTATTAATATTATTCCTTGTTCACCATGCCACTACTCTGGATAACTTGATGGGAAGCTTAGGCGTGGGAGGGTGTGAGAAGTTAACTGATCGAAATAAGTGTGGTAGGTATTCGTTATATTGTGCTAGAAAGGGTTAGTAGAGAATGATGGTTAATTTACGTTAATACTTGTGTACGTACACGCAGAAGAGTAAGCTTAGCTTGAGTAACGTTTAGATGCAGAGATGTAAATTTCTTAGACAGTGATAATCTATGGACATATGAATTGATAGAGGGGGTGATTGAGATTTTATACGGTTGATAAGGCTAGTGAGCCATTTTGTTTCTTAAGATCTCAGCTCCCTTCCAATATCCCAAAAGCAAGCGCCTTAGTGTACGGGGCACTAAGTTGTATGAACTCTGGCACACGCATACAATCTGACCAAAATTTTGTGCATACGCAGGATACGTGGGACTGACTACATAGTGTGCCTTGCCACGTGGAGCAAGATTGCGCAATAACTTGAGAAAACTACCTAAGGTCCTACTGCATTATTATTAGCATTTGCATTGACATTAACAGTAGCACTTGCATTAGGCTTGGCCGTCTAGTGTGTTCCGTCGTCTCGTCTGGACTAGCTGTGGCTTGCCCGATGTTACAATAGACATCCCTGGATAGGGCTGAGTGTGAATGATAGCGTGACTGCTGCTTTGGGACTGTGTCCATTTCCTAATTTGGAAAAGTTTGAAGATGAGAGTTTTTTGGGGTTGTGCATGTGGCCAATCTAGTATGGAATATGGATGGATTGAATGGTATAGGTGCAGGTTTTACATGATGGGTATGCAGGCGGTTTTCTCTTTTGCTTAGGATTAGACAGACATGGTTCATTGGAGTGTTTAAATCTTTTGGTAATTATCATGTAGAATACTATGGTGGCATGTGACTCCTGGTTGAAGCTTATTATTATGTTACCATTAAAATTTATGTGTTTTTTGCGGTAGAAATTTGTAAAAGTTTATCGTACCAACGTAAATTCCGTTACGTTGACAAACACATGATTTGGCAGGTTAAACATGCACTTGTTGAGCTTGGGTTATGTTAACTTAGCCACTTGTCTACATTTAAGCCCTAGTTAATTGTTACATGTTACTCCTGAACTAGACACGCATATTATCGTATAGATGATTTTGGGACGGAGTACTAGCCCATGGGATAATTTTGATTTGGATTCACGGGTCATGGGAAGCTTTTATTACACCTTTTTAAGTGTAAATGGTAAATTGATGTTGTGCGGATAAACAGCCCACCTTGATCCAATTGTAGGGTTCGTGTAGCCTAAGAATTGACACATGATTATTTACTTAATTTACAACGAGATATTCTGCGTATACATTTTATACAGGTAGTAGAGTGAAAGGTACGCTAATGGGGGAAAATGGGTAAGTAAAGAGTAAGACTTTGTAAATTGGTAGATGAATACGAGGGATGATGGGAAAGTTAATTTATACGTAAAATGAACATTTTTAATATTTTTACGGGACAGTGTTGTAAAGAGGGAAATCAACTGACGTGTGTCAAGGTTTAGGTTGTGTGGGCAAAGTATGGGTTATGCGGTTGAGGTTGGGACTAGACAAGGATACAGGGAAATACAGGTACGGTTGGCATAGCTGTGCTGTGCAGTGCAGTACATTTGTTAACATGAGCTAATTTAGCGGTTAGGTTAATCTGGGTGGATAAATTTGAGATAAGCATACAAACTGGAAAAGATAATAGTAAGTTTAGACGTTATTTTGCGAGCATTATTTTACAGGTTGAAAAATTTGGAAGGATTGGATATCAGAAGCTCACGGACGGGCGGGATATTTGGCAGTATGTGGTAAAAGTATACAAGTTTACGTGGGGTGAAACGAAGTTTAGAAGGTAATAAGAGTACTTGATATATTAGGGTAACGCAAACAAAGAATGGATTGGGACAAAAGCAGGGTGGAAAATAGCTCGAATAAAGTTAGGAAAGAATTTATGCAGACAGTACGTGAATGGGGGGGTATGATACGAGGGGTTGAAGCAGCGTGGACACCGAAACAAGGTATAGGATTACATTGTACGCGAGAAGTGCGTAAAAATGAAGAGGTGGTATTTATACCGAAGAGACTGTTCTTGACGCCTAATTCGGGGCGAGTGCGCAGGATGAAATTACCGTCGTGTAGCGGTCAAGGGCAGATTGCAGCATACTTGACGTTAAGCTTACGGGGGGAGGGTAGTGGTGAAGGTGTAAAGGCCGAGTCGAAATTGGTTGAATTATGGCGGCAAACATGGCCTTGTTGGGACAGTGTACGACGAAGTTTTCCATATTTTTGGCCGGAAAACTTTCACAAACGGTTTCCGGAATCATTGGGGCGTTTGGTCAGGGATCAAGGAGGACAACTGAGGAAAGATTTAACAGCGTTAAGCAATGTTATAAGGGGACGGGCGTTGCGACGGAATTTTGTGTATTATTACTTTATCGTTAATTCTCGGGCATTATACTGGAACGATGTGATTGAATACGATAAGAGAAGAGGAGGGGATGGCGGAAAGTGTAGAAAGGTTTACGGGAATAATCGGCTTGCACTGTGTCCATTTATTGATTTTGTTAATCATGATCCATCAGCAGAACCTGCACAAGCAAAGGAAGACGGATATTCGATAGTGGCAAGTCGGGATTTTAAATTGGGAGAACAGATATTTGTTTCGTACGGGGCACATAATAATGATGCTTTGTTGGCGGAGTATGGGTTTATGATACCTTATTTAAGGGGGGATTTTACGGGGATTGACGACATTATTATTCCATTGTTGAGTGTGGAAGCTGTATCATTGTTACAAAGGGAAGGATATTTGAATAATTATGCATTATTATTTAGCGATGATCAAAGTGAACGTATGGTATGCTTGTGTCATCGTAGTATGGTAGCATTACTGGCTAATTGTGGAGACAATAGGAGGATTTGGAAGGAATTTACACGAGGAGGGATGACAGATGAGGGTCGAGTGAAGGGGATAATTTTGGGGAGCAATGTAAAGCGAGCATTTAAAGTGTACGTACACAAGTATTAACGTAAATTAACCATCATTCTCTACTAACCCTTTCTAGCACAATATAACGAATACCT
>WMKJ01000081.1:0-60749 GCA_009733715.1 Herpomyces periplanetae | reverse complement strand
ATGTTTATTTAAATTTGAACAATGCTGACCCTGAAGTTAAAAGTTGCTTTATCATGTGTAAACGAAAAATGTTTGAGCTATGGATCATGGAAATTAGAACCACACATATCCATATTAAGCAATTCGTAGGTCGGAGAATGCATGCCAAAGCGGCAAAGATTGAAGCAGTCTTCACACTTGACCTAAGTTACGTTATTATTATAATATTTAAGAAAGAATTTACTGGACATATAGCTCACTTGTGTAGACGTTTTTGGTCTATTTTACGGAGTTTTGTTGGAAAAAAGTTAGGATGAAATTTTTCCCATGGCCATACACAAAGGGCATAGGTTGTTAAAGAAGCTTCAAGAGTATTAGAGAGAGTCCGAGTAGAACAAAACCAATTCCATGGGCTTATAATTGAAGCCAGTAGCTATATTGTATGTTGCATATAGTGAAGGTTAGAGTGATTATTATGGAATAGGAATATCAGATGAAAACAATAATTAACATACGGTAACTCTGCATAGTTCTAAATTATAATTGAATAAGACTTGGGCAATTTTGAAGGTACTAAAATCCGTCCATGCAGCCACCAACGCTTGAGTATAACGCGGAGCACTAACAAGCAAAGAAGCTTGGGCACTAGGTGATACATGAAAAACTTTGGATGGAAGTTGAATAATAGAATATACACAACTAAAGAGAATCGGATGGAGAGAGGATCGAAGATGATTTGACCATTCCTTAAATTAGTATAATCATGTTAATTTAATCGGGAAGATAAAATGGTTTCTTAAAAATTAAGTACAGGGAAATAACATACCCATGTTAACCATGCACCACTGGATCTGCCAAACGTTAAATTCCACGCTGGCTCAAGTGATTGAAAGTATTCATCAGGTTGAAAGAAAGTATTTAAGGTTAAAGCATTAATCAAACGAAGCGTTGCAAGGAATATGAAGATTTGTAAATTATTAAAAGGTGATTTGGAAATGAAATAGGCTGCTAAAATTGATTTACCTTTTTTAAAAAGGTTCATTGTGCCACATACGGCAGTGTATATATTTTACAATCTAACAGATTAAAACCAATACACATAATGAATAATTACCCATTTGACGAAGAAATCCGGTTTAGCCTGAAAACGCAATTCTCACGATCTCCGAACTGAAGATGAATATCTCATCACGTGATGATTCGGGTGGTCCGTGCGATCAGATGTATATCCGTGTGACTGAGTATTGACGTCATGATCATGTGGTTTGGGTGGACTGGTGGAGTTAGGGTATGAAGTGACGAGTTGATCAAAGTTGGAATTAGGAACTAGGAATTACGCGTGCTCACCGTTCCCAAGTAATACGGCGGTGGGCCCATTTGCAAAAATGAAATTATTGGATCAAGTAGTAGTTGTGAGATTATCAAAATCAAACTACTGGAAATACCTGCTTTAAATTAAAGGTTTTATAGTCATGACCAGTTGATTTACATTGGTTTTGTATAAAAAAGAGAAAGAGATATTAAAAGTCTAGATGGGATTTAAATTTTAAGCGCATTGAAAATTTGGCGTGGATACTTTTAATTATGACAGGTTTGAAACTTTCAGGTGCACAAAGAGTATGCCTATCGTTGATAAGAATACACTTTTTAGACTAAACTTCCATGAAAAAGTTAATAGAGTTTGGAAATAGTTAGTGGAAATAAATAAAAAATAAATAACTGTAACTAATCCGATATACCCAATATGCGATACGTATAGAATACAGGATGTACATAAGTTCTTGAGACTAAATTTCGCAAGATAAGCCTATTTACGAACTGGATTATTGGGCTTTCAAATCTCAATTGTAGGTTATAGGGCAGAAAAGCAAGTAAAGACTTTTCTGTGCAAAAAGACCTTTCGACTAGGCTGAGAGTTATCGTAAATTTACGTGCCTTTTAATATTCAAACCGAACCGAACGTATTTTCTCCGGAATAGTTAATATAAAGGAAGCCATCTTCATCCTGTTTGGTGTAGTTAAGGGAACAAGTTAGACATCTTACCTATCATAAAAATGAATATTAACCAATATACTAAACGAACCTTGTGCTCCTCATAAATACTACACATAAGTGCTGCATTCGGAGGTAAAGTATCGTCGACGAATAAAAATATAGCCTTTTCAGGCGACAGTTTGATACGCTTCCGAATTACATATACAAATTGACCGATCGTCAAATCTGCCGGGACCAGATATTTTTTTTTGTCTATCGTTTCGATTTTCGACTTTTCGACTTTTTCGCATATTATCTAATGTGGTTTTATTAACAAGTTGACCATGAGTAACATAGAGTTTAATCGGTTAAAGGTGTAAGGAGTGATACGTGGGCCAGGTAAATTAATAACATCAATCAAAGAGTATATCAGAGCAACCCACCGGAATGCGATCGGAATATTTTTGACGAATGCGCTCGGCTTCAGCCTTACGCTTTTCGAATGGATGCTCATCTTTAAACTTCGAACGCATTGTCGAAGGTTACAGTTGAAATTTTCACGGGTAAAATAAGGAAAAGATTTAGTGGGCTTCTTTTTCTCAAAGGGTAACAGTGACGTTAAATGGGAGTGCTTATAATGATAGCTTATGGTAAGAATAAATGTTTGATATATGAAATGAAAAATATTCGCTCAATATTATATAAAATAACGTAAAAACTTCTCGATAAAAATCTATTCACTTTTACATTTGAATAGGCGTAAATCATGTGAAGATGTGAAGGATCTGGGAGGAATCAGACTACACAGCCATCGTTCGAGTGAAATAACCCTACCAAGTCGTTAAACATGGCATATTCCTGAATCACTTCACTGGAGAATTAGATAAATAAGCCTTTCTCTATCTTAACATGAAATTTGATAATCTGTTATTTGTTTAACCGTAAAATGTAACTGCTTATTCGTCCTGAGGTTACTTGCGTGTATAGCAGTTCGATGTTAATATTTCGCGAATAAGCGGCATGTGATATGAAA
Organism: Herpomyces periplanetae; assembly: GCA_009733715.1. Classification (NCBI taxonomy): domain Eukaryota; kingdom Fungi; phylum Ascomycota; class Laboulbeniomycetes; order Herpomycetales; family Herpomycetaceae; genus Herpomyces; species Herpomyces periplanetae. The sequence continues at coordinate 57,762 of WMKJ01000081.1, read as the reverse complement.
AGATTTCCTACAGGATGGAGAGTAGACTTTGGATTGTACGATTGGGTTGGATCAGGTTAAGCTGGATTAGCTTGATATTGCTTGGGTTGGATCTGGTCAGGTTATATTGGATTGGGTTAGGTCAAGTTGGGCTAACTTAAGCTAGGCCAGGCTAGACTAACACTAGGCTACATAAAACTTCCTCTTTATCACTAGACTCTCCTAATCTACGAATCATGAACGTTGAATCTCCTTTACCAAGCAATCATTCTGGAATATTGGTTATTGACTTTCCAAAAAACTTACTCAACTCCATCAATTTATGAACGATTTCGTCTTTGCAACTGTTAAACTTTATTAGAAATGTCATCGCCTTTTGAAACCTTCCAATCCTAGTAGTATAGACGGTCTAGTGTTCTATAGCTATAATAATTATGCATAAATCCGTGTAATATGACAGTAAATAACCACATAATTATCCCGTAAATTACACTACATGCAGAGTATTCGGAATGGTAAGATGCAATAATCATATCTAAACGCTAAACGACTTACGGTTGATAAATATATTTTCTTCTACATTATAGCACTTATAATCATGGAGTCATATGATATTTAAGGAACCTGATCTAACTTTTCGTTAACTTGATTAAAGTAACAGAATAGTCTAGCATGACTAGTATGAGTACAACACTTAAACGCAATCTATAACAGAATTAGTTGCGAAAGAACAAAGCTTCAAAATTTTTGATTCTCAATAAATGAATTAATTATTTCCACACTTAAAGTTCATTATACTTCAAATTTTACCAATGCTAATTGAAAATTATACAATCCAAGCACCATTTTACTTATTTCACCCAAGAAACTCGATTTCAATAATTCCTCCACGTGATCAAAAATTGAAGAATTGATTGGGTTAAGAAAATAGATGCACTTTTTCGTTTAGTTGAAATTATATCTATAATACAGGAAAAAAGTGGAAATGGAATTTTTGAGTAGTTAAAGAACTTTCAGCGTATACGATTACTTTGCTTTTGTCAAAACGCAAGTTTATAATGGAGGATTCGAATATGGAAGAAGGCAGATCAGTAGATGAGCAAGGGGAAAAATCGATACGGTTAAGAATGGAAAAGTTTATTCGTGAACAACAAGAAAGAATTGTGAAGGAGCTTGAAACATTAGACGGCGGAAAGTTTAAAAGAGATTCGTGGTCATTGACTAGTCAGGGAGGAGGAGGAACCTCATGTGTTTTACAAAACGGAAATGTTTTTGAAAAAGCTGGAGTGAATGTATCTGTAGTTAATGGAAATTTACCTAAACCAGCTATACAAAAAATGCGGGTAAATCACAAATCATTGAGTAATGATGTTGACAGTTTAAAATTTTTTGCAGCCGGCATAAGTGTAGTGCTGCATCCTCATAATCCCATGGCACCAACAGTTCATCTCAATTATAGGTACTTTGAGACATTTGATTCTGATGGAATTAGCACCGCGTGGTGGTTTGGAGGAGGCACTGACTTAACGCCATGTTACTTATTCGATGAAGACGCTGTTCACTTTCATCAGACTATCAAGGAAGCTTGCGACAAACATGACAAAGCCTACTACCCCCGATTCAAAAAATGGTGTGATGAATATTTCTACAATACTCATAGATTAGAGTCAAGAGGTATTGGGGGGATTTTTTTCGATGATATGGATGCTAGTGAAAATAGTGGTGAAAGCCTATTTTCCTTTATACAAGATTGTTTAAACGCCTTTTTACCCAGTTACTTGCCAATATTACAAAGACATAAGGACCAACCCTTCTCGGAATCTGAAAAACAATGGCAACAAATTCGACGTGGTCGCTATGTGGAATTTAACCTTATTCACGATCGTGGAACGTCTTTCGGTCTTAGTACACCTGGAGCACGTATCGAGAGTATCCTAGTTAGTTTGCCGTTAACCGCACGATGGGAGTACATGCACGAGCCCAAGGAGGGTAGCCGCGAACTACAATTAGTTAAAGTTTTACAAAATCCTAGAGAATGGGTACAAACTTAACAAGAAATATAAATAATTTTACTCCTTTTAAACCTTTATTTTCCATTATACAAACTCAATTCTCTCCACAGAATAGACACATCATCAATCTTTAAATACATATTGATAAGGAACCACTACACCAACACCATTTTCCACAGTCCTTGCTTACACTAACAGTTAATAATTTCCTTAATACCGTACCTTGACAAGTTACTTAAATGCATGTCCAAACCATCAAATCTATCCAATTCATTAAAGAAACTTCTCTTTAATACATTCTTAAATTAAGGAAAACGTTTATACTTCTTAGTTTACCCAACACAAATGTTCACCCAGCAACCAGCACATCGATGTCGAAATCACATGATAACAGTTTCATGTCATTTTCCAGCTTAGGTAAGTGCTATGGGCGTGAATTTCCATAGCGGACTGTGATAAGCAACTTCCTAATTTAGAAATATATGCGCCACACTTTCTCGAGAGTGTGGCGTAGAAACTGCCCAGATCAAGTGTCACGGGATCAAGAGAAAATTCGTTATTTCTAGAGGTGATGTAGAGAACACGGTACAAGTTTTTCGGATGCGGTTTTTCGTGATTTTGTTGGATAATTTTTCAAATTCTCATTAACTTCGAGTAATTATTCAACTCTTCATCCCTTTGCAAAGATTTTTACAAAGGCTTTAACTTATTAATGACCCAAAGATCATTTATCCAAATATATTGGACCGGTTATACATCTACGTTTCTATCGTGAAAGATTTATTTCTCGGATTCATACTGTCGTTTTCCTCGCAAGTTTTTAATAGTTTGTTAAATTAAACTTGCTCTTTCTTTAGTTAATTGAGCTTAAATCATTTGAGGATCTCGTACTTCAAGTATGCGCTATTGCAGGGAATGTTTCTAGCTATTGTTCACACTTGAATTGCTCAAAAGGTTATACACCTACAAATGGATGATTCTTCAACGTCAAAAGTTACGGTAGAATATTATGATATCCATGGAGTATCTTCTATAGTATCATCAAGCCTTCGAGATCAGTTCCCTTTAAGAAGTCTTCAACGGAAAGCAAATTCAAGACCGCTTTGCTTTATCGATTCGTTAAGCGTTGAACTAGTAGCTGCAGGTGGCACTGAGGCTACGGATAACCATGACAGTGATATGGATACTAATAGTGGATCAATTCCCACTCAAGCAAATGAAACTAGTAGCAGCAAACTTGGTGGGTGGATTAGCGAAGCGTCGAAGTTCGGAAAGGCTACTCGAAGACATCAAATACCCGGATTACAACAGGCCCCTTATGTCAAGATACTGTTCTTCCGATGTGATACTATTGAGTCATATAAATCAACAGTTCGAAAACAACTTAAAGATTGGGCTAAAACTCATACAAAAAGTGGAACTGGACAAAAGGAAAATTACGATGCATTTGAATGGCTTTTAGTTCAAGTGGTTTTGTCGGATAATACAGCATCAGGGTCAGGAAACAAAACCGGACTTGGTGTGAATGGAACAGTTGGATTAAATGAAAAGAGTGTTTCATCATCGCGATGGTCAAGTAGAGCATTATCCATAAATCCAATAGATAAAATTCGACAGGATTTTGTTTCATCGGGCAAACAAGCTGTAGAGCGGGTTGCACAAGTGTGGGTCTCACGTAACGAAACTTTAGGCACAGAATCAGAGGAATCAAGTATAACTGGAGCTGGAGATGTGCATTCACAAGTCAATGATCAAAGTTTATGGCAAGACGTAATTTCAAAGTTAAAGATTCTTATTCTTAAGGCTTTTGATGAACGTGTCAAGCAGTTTGAGGAGGATATTCGGGAAAAAGTAGCACAAAGGTCAATGCCGGGATGGAACTTTTGTACGTACTTTGTACTCCGAGAAGGACTAGCTCGTGGATATGAAAGTGTGGGTCTTGTAGAAGATGCATTATTGTTGTATGATGAGTTGTTCCAAGAATTTAAAGAATTCATCCAAGAAGGTGAAAAGACCAAAGATGAGGTTCACGGGCGGCATTTTCCAAGTTACACGGAAGAATTGCAACAAATTTTAAATCAAGCGAAAGAAATTGTTACTGTGGAGAAGGGTAAAGATAGAGATAGCTTAAGTCTAACGAAAAATTTCAAGTTTCGAGATATGTATTTGGAACAACCTCTAAATGCAAATCGGTTCCGATATCGGGAGCTTATTGTATCAAACGGGCTATCCATTTTTGAGTTCACAAGCTATATTTTTACACGACAAATAATTTTGCTTTTAAGACAGAGTGAAACTCAAGGGAGAGTAGCAGAAAGTCTGCGAGAAACGGGCCAGTGGAGAGGAGAAGGTGAACTTGGAAGCACCAAACAGCTAACTGAAATTTGCCGAAGGGGGATTTCATTCATTGAAATTGAATCACGACAACTTCGGGACGATTTTTACGCTGGATCGAATTGTGAAGCTGGAGAAAATGGTCTAGTGGATCGGTTAGTGGACACTCTAACATGGTCATGGATTTATGCAGTGGCATCATATCTTTTGGCGATAACAACTGGGAGTACAAAAGGCATAGTTGAACAAACAAAGGTGATGTTTGGGGGTATTTTTATGGAAGACAATAGCGCAAAACGGGAAGATAGACTTAAGAAGAGATTAAGAATGCCATTAAAAAGTAGGGTTGACAGTATTAAGGAGAATGGAGAGATGAAAGGGATGGGAGGACGATGGTCAGATGGTATGTTTGTTCAGAGTCCTGGACTAAGACGACGTAGACATTCATTAGGCACAGAAGCTAATAAGTTAACCAATGTCTCACAACATACCTATAACACGACGATAACGAGCCTTGCGGCGAGTCGAGGAGATTTAATTATGATACAGAGAGAGGTTTTAGAGCGACTTGGGGGAAAAAAGGGTTGGTATGTTGGATGGCGATCAAAATGTGTGCAAGAATGGTTAAAATCGTATGTTTGTGAGGAAGAGAAGAACCATGTTGAAGCGGGTAAAAGTAACCAGGAGAAAAAGGGAGAGATACAATGGAATTCAATGGAACGGAATGAATTTTTTACAGAAGAATTGGATAAAGCGCTATCTAAGTTTGAGAATTTTAACAAGCAATACCGAGAGTTAAGTTTAAATGCGCTTATTTTATACAAAGTATCATCAAGGTTACGCTCATCAGAAGCATTAATGGCAGATATAGCAATACAAAAGTTTGCGGCCAAAGAATATTATGAAGCAGGAATATATTTAGAGCATGCTTGTGAATATTTTGGGAATTTACGAGAAGCAGAAGAAATTTTATTATTAAAACTGTATGCAATATGCTTAGAAAAAATTGGGTGTAGACGAGAAAGTTTACGGGTTCTGTTAAGATTGTTAGGGAAATGTGCGGGAAAAAAATGCCTGGATAATTGCTTGGGGGGAGGGGAGATAAAGAAAGAAGGGATGGAATGGAAGAAGATTGAGGATGGGATTGAGATGCTAGGAAAGCAGAGGACAGAAATTGACGAAGAAAGATGCCTAAGAAAGATATATGCTATGCTGGAAGAGGAAAATGAGAAAGTATTCGTTCCACTGGTAATATACTTTGGGAGTATTTGGATAGAACGGGAATTAAAGCATTGTGAGGATGGTAAAGACGGATACAAAATGTGTATGGAATTTGAAAGTTTGCTTGCAAAAGGAATATTAATTCAAAAGATTGAAGTATGGCTAAAAAGTATTGATGGAGGGGACGGCGTTTGTTTAAGATTCAAACGAGATGAAGACATTGTAGTGAACAGTGGAAAGATAACACTACAAATGGAAACGAATGATAATGGGATTGGAGTATTCTTTGTAGAAAGAATAATATTTGAATCGAGAAAATTGGTATTCGTGTATGATATAATGGGAGGAGGAGGAGAAGATATGGAGTTTTTTTGTGAAGGATTAAGAAGTGTGATGGAAGCGTCACGGATGATTGGAAAGATTCGATTAGTTTGTATACCTAATGAACGGAGCTTACGGGCAGAAATAATGCGATCGAGTTACACGAGAATTGATCAAGATAGGAATTTTGAGATAAAATGCTTTTCAGGGTGGAACAATATATCCAATTGTACAATAAGGATGAATGGAGAGGAAGGGAAGATTAAAATATTGGGGGAAAATTTTTCATTTGTCGAGGGAGAAGGAAACGTGGAAGTGTACGGGTATGAAGATGGAATTGGGATAAGATTGACGAAATTCAAGGCAGAAAAGATGATTTGGTTACGGGTACCATTTACACGAATTCGGGAGAAGAAAGGGGAAGAATTAGGCATGATGAAAATCAAAATGAAGATTGATTATGAAACCGAAAAGGGTAAATTCAGTTATGTGACGACCAATCGAATTAACGGGGAAGAGACAATTAAGATTGAACAAAAAAGGATATATCGTGAAGATCATTTATTTTATGGATTAGGATTTTATACCAAAGATAAGCCGGTTAAGATTCATCAGATTAATTTGGAGAGTGAAAGAAAAGTAAAAGCTTGCGGTACCATGAAAGAATTGCTTCCCGTAACCATATTTAACGGAAATAAGGCTTGGATATATTATAAAGTGTTAGCAAGGGAAAAATATGCGAATGAAGAAGAAAAAGCTTGTAAAGTAAATGGATTGAGCAATGTTTTAGTTCGTGGGCGAGATTCAATTATCGATGATGGAAGTATTGGTGATAGCTCGGGAGACAAATTCCGAACCGATAGTGGACTGGCAAGTAGTTTAGTGGTTAAGGTGGATTACACGAACTTGGAAGATGAATTTATGAGTATAATGAAAGGGAGAATGAAAGAAAGTTTAGAAAAAAGTGAATTTGTAAAATATTCACGATTAATTGTACACTTCTTCGACAAGAAGTTGGGAAACTTGCGTATCGGGAGCGATGTAGAATGGGAAATTGGTTTGAATACTATCCGGCTGAAGAATAATGACTGGTGGAAATGGAAAGAAATTCACGAAATTTTTTCCGAATCTAGTGATCAAGGGAAACGAATGCTAGACTGGCTAGCACAATGGCACAAAGATCATGATCAAGCTGAAATCCCCAATAAATGCTCAACTATTCCCGCCCGAATTGAACTCTCGGTTTTTTTGGATGGTAGTATACCAGTACTTTTTACGTATCACTTGGATTTAAATGTACCAAGCAATGGAAATTCCAGCGAATTGATTGACGCTTCAACAGGCTTATCCATGCTTAACGTGGGAAAAGTTTACCCTGCAACTCTCTCCATTACCGTTTGTCACGAATGGATCAACTCAAATGCGTTTAAATTACCCAATCGGGAAATAATTCCAAGTTTACGAGCCCCCGGAACGGATAAATTATCTTTTGTATGGGAAATTATTGTTCCCCAAGATTCTTGGTTTATCGCGGGTTATAAGCGAAAGGTTTTTACAATTGATATAATTAACGGCTCAATTATGCCCAAGTCATTGGAATTTCCCATTCGCCTAGTACCCTTAAGATCGGGAACTTTGACACTTCCATGTATCAAAGTTTTTGAGCACAAAAAGTCAAGATTCTCATCTTCCAATGATGAATTAAACCAGCCGAATACCGTACGTGATCACAGGAAAAATTTAGTTAAGTTAGCCATCCCGGTTAACAAATTTAATAATAATATTTTTGATCCAACACCATCTGAGGGTAAAGCTTCCCAAGAATTATGCCCCTCAGTACACATGACTTATCCAACTTCACAAACAATATTAAACAGTCAGGTTCCCTTGGTTAATCAAAGTCGACAAACTACGGTTCACGTACGTGGGAATCTTCATGAGACAACGTTTACCTTGTGTTTACCCTTGGTACAATCGAATTTTTCCTTTTTACAAAATTCCGGCAAATCGGCTTCAGTGCAACGTAGTGGTTCAACAACCGGACATAGTAATACTTCAATGTCGCGATACCCTGCACCACTGCTACCCGTCTTAACGCAGGCTACTCAATTGTCTAAGCTATCTTCGTCCCCTGCTACTTTACCGGTGCTCCAAGTTCATTCACTACACGATGAATACTCTACGCGGAAAAGTTTACATTCGTGCACTAAATCTACTCTTTCCGTACGCCCTCCTCCCGATCGTGAGTCTGCTCTTACACTATCGTCACTCGTTGGTGCAGTAGATCATGATATTCAAGTCAACTACATTGACGCTGCAGAGCACGATTAACGTGCGAGTGATTGTTCGCTGGATGCCAACAAGTTCGTAAAGGTGTGGGTGCGGCGTATGTAAACATAAATTATTCAAGATTAATCAATTTAGACAGAGTCCAACATGCATGGCATATTTACATTTGATGTTTGCTCGTTATTAGCAGTTATTAGTTGACAACGACAAAATTGTACTACGTACGTACGCTTCCTTACCCACACTCAGCGTTACATGCACATTTAAAATTCAAAATCTGCGCGAAACACACCCAAATCCATATCTGGACCAACTAAATTGCCCAAATCATGTCTGCCCATTTGGTAGAGCACACGACGCAGGGTTTCGTAAAGATTGGCACTCGGGTTCTGAAGTAGTACACGCTGTAAATCCGCATCAGTTACAAAGGGAGTGCTTGGATTTTCCTGATTTGAAGCAGTAGAAGTTGATGGGGCAGTATTTAACAGGTCCCGAGCTATTGCACGATCTTCCTCAGAAATACGACGATGCATGGCCAAAGCCGTTAAAAATTGCTGCGCAGCTTGCCGGAAGCAACCAATATTAATACATGAAACTCCCAGGTTGTAAAGAGCTCGCACAAAGTTTGGCCGAAGTTCTAGCGCTTTTTCATATGCAACAATCGCCTCCTCCGATCGGCCTGAATTCGCCAACGTAGCGCCTAAACGATTCCATAGTAAGTGTAACTTGTGTTGATCATTGGTCGTTCCTGATTCTGTAGACGCTAAGGCCGCGGAGAAGCAATCAATTGCTTTATCATATTCTTCTGCGCCGTAGAATAGAACGCCCAAACCGACCTGAACATCCGGGTCCATCTGTGCACCCTCAGGGGAAAGTTGGGCAGCTTTAATGAACATTTTTGTCACTTTATCGTGAGATTCTCGTAAGCTTGTAACGCCGAATTCAAACTTTTCGTCTTGAAGATTTTCTCCCTCCGCTTCCAAAATTTGCGGATATTTTGCACCTAACCATCGCTTCAACGTACGACAAGCACTGCTATCGCATCCTTCATTAGTATACGATACTGCCAAACCCATTAACGCTTCTAAGTGCCTCTCGTCAAGCTCAAGGGCTTTTTCAAACGCGCATATCGCTGGCGTTTCTTTTTCATTCTGTGCTTGACATAGGCCCAATTTTACCCATGCATCTACGTGCTGATCATTTTTTTGTACCGCTGCCTCAAATGCTAATGCTGCCATGGATAGATTACCACCTTTGGCGTAAAGTTTCATTCCAATAGCAAAGGCATCATCTACATCACGAAACCAATTATTTTCTTCAAACTGATACTTTAAATTTGCACCTTGACTATTATCAAAAGTTCTAAATTCGTGGAAAATTCGATTCCATGGATCTTCTTTGTTACCGCCCTTGTTAAAATCACTCCATGACAAATCTGTATCGAGCTCATCTTCTCGATTTTCCGCGAACAATCTATATTAAATGCTCATCAGCGTATATCCATGTTGACAATTAACAAGACATATGGCATGCCCATCGGTTTACAAGATTTTATAGACTCACCGATCAAAATTTTCCAGTTCCTTTTCCATGGCTTTTCTAGCTTCTTCATCGGAAGTTTCGCCGATTTTACGAGATTCTAACTCAAGAGAAGCGAATTGAGCTTCCCACTCAGCATCATCCAGTTCAACTAAGCGAGACTTTCCCTTGCTAGAGTCAAGGGTAATTTGTTGTTGTTGTTGTTGTTGCTGCAAAGCGTTGAAGTGTGCACGATTTGTCAATCCTAAACCAACATTTCCAAGCCCAATTCTCCCCATTAGTAAACTGCTGTGGGAAGTAGTCGAAAAGGGTGTATAACCCGACAAACTATTCATGTTTAATCGCGCGGCTTTTGAAGAAAGTCCACAAAGGTTAATGTCATCGGTAGTTCCTGGTATAAGTCTGCCTTGGGGAAGGGTAGGACGAGTTAGCAGTTCAAAAGCATTATTTTCCAATGCATATTGCCGACGGCCAAATTCACTAGCCCAGTGATTGTTGAGTCCAGATGTAATAGTCTCACTGCTGGTGCCTACGCAAGTGGGTCCTTTCCACAAAGAAAATCCATCGAACGATACATCAGTAACACTAGGAAGTTCAGGTCCCGTTTGCCGTAAAAAGCCTTCCATCATCCGCTAAATTGCTCGGTATAGGGCATAGTGTAAGTAAAGAAGGTTCATTGAAGAATAGTGCAAACGCGATCATATCTGCGGCAGGGCATGTAAAATGCAACAACTTGAAGGTGATTTTACAGGAACAGTTAAATGAATCAAGGGAAAAAGTTACTCACACTGTTACCTAAGGAATTACGGGAGTGTGATGGTACGATGTCATGGGATAAATCTTGTCCGGTGCTACTCAAAAGTCGATTTCGCGTTAGAGGGTTGACCCCCAGTGTATGCTTGCTTAACCTTCCAAGGGGATTTGCACTGCCGGAGCATTCTGCCGCACTGTTGAACGACATGATAATAAAGGTATAAAAATGAACGAGAATTTCCACACCAGGTTAATCGTAAGATATGATATACTAGGATAGAAGAGAATAAAGAAGCAAGCCTGAGATAATGTAAAATAAATCAAGGCAAAACCAGCATTAGCACGCTAACAAGTATACACAGCTAAGGTTGGAGGGACAAGAAATTCCTTCGGAAGAGCACAACTGAAAAAAGGAGCACACTCCGCCATTCAAGAATGAAGGAATCCTCGTAGCGTGTCAGCCTTAGTTATGCTGGGGTGTGTAAAAAGCATAGGCAGTAGATGTAAGTCGAGAAGAAGAATCTGTTTCTCTTTTCCCATTTTCTCTCGCCGGCGTTTCCTTTTCCCCTTCCGACGAACGCTTGACCCTTCGGCCCGAAGATCTCCCGGTATGTCTATTATATCAGCTATACGTCATGTTATTAGTAAGACATCAGAAGTGGCTTGGTCACGTTACGGGGGAGGAGAAGGGGATCGGGTTAAAGTTGTTGCGATTGAGTAGTGAAAAGTGAAGGAAAAAAGGTTTGAAGAGAAGATAAAGAGAATGCGGATGTATAGGGCTGATGGGAAATTCGATATATGCTTGGAGGTCTAATAGATAATAATAAGTTAAGAACGGCCAGATTGACTTTCTTGTCAACTCGGTTGAGGAGAGAATTGCCGGCTTCGGTAGGGAGATTTTTAGGTGGGATATTTTGAACGGTAAAGGGAGATTTTGATGGTTGGGTGGATATTGTATATGGACAATATACACTTGAAAGGAATGTACTGTCAACCATTACCTTAAGTACTCGTACACTTGATGCCACAAGTTCTCGTTGCAGTGAGTCAATAGAAGCCTCCATAGAGCAGGAAAGGACGTAACGAATGGAATCCTGATTCTTCACATTGACTGTTTGTGCATCCTCTGCAATGAAAATAATACGTCCGGTATTGCGCAAAAGTTGGGGTAAACAAGTTTGCACACTTTGAATAGGCCTCATAACGTTCTGCGCCAACATAAGGGAAAACACTTCACAGTCCACTTTATCCAAAGATGAGGCAGGGACATGATTCGTTGCCAAAACGATTAAACCCGTAAAATTTCGACCTGCCATCATTGCACGAAATTGGGTCATTGTTATAACATTATCACATTGATTTTTATTACTGGGTAGGTTGCCCTGAGTGTTTAAGAATTGTACCCCACGGGAAACTTTATGCTTGATTAATTCTAAACTGGAGATATCATTAATCATGATATATACGATGAAACCACGTGAAAATAACATGGATGCCATCGAAGGCAGTAGTAGGGAATTTAAATCGGCCGAGATGACTGAGGTAAAGTTAATGTAAAATTTTTAAAAAAAAATTATACGATTGATATGACCAAACGTTAATTAACCTACCGACAACTTCAATTCTTGATCCATTATAACCTCTGCGCGCTTTAGATCGACGTGATGATAGAGTCACCAAATGGACTAATGAAGTCACCGAAATAAAACTTAATCCAAGTAATCCAAAGCATAGAGATAGCAACAATTTATGCTTTTTAGCCCATCCCAAACTTCGTGTTAACCACGACGAAGTAACAGTAGCGCGTGATAAATGGGTATTTAAAGGTATTTGCGATGAAGAATCTCTAACATCCTTGATTACCGATATTAATGTTTTACGAGCTACTTGTGCCATATCATCGAAAAACTCATCGATAACTGAAGCTAAATCATTTATAGCTTCATTAACACTGAGCCGTGCATCATGAAACTAAAGATGAAAAATTGTTAAATTAATGGTACATATCTAATATATTTTGTTAAACTTTTAATCAACTCACAATTTCCGTTAACTCGTTGCAATCCATGTGTTTAAACGATTCAAAGTATAAAATAGTTCCAATAAATTTATACAATATTATTAAATTATCACTTATTCTATTCCAATCAAATCCATTTCAATCCACCTTACTACACCACTCTACCCTTTGACGTGAAGAAAGATAATTTGTGCCCAAACCTAAACCCATCACCATCTCGGCCTTATCAACGAAGCACAAGGCAGAGATGACCTCATCAATAATTAGTAAGCAGGGGACCTGCGACGCTGAAGGACAAAATAGGAAAAAGTTGGATTGGCGAAGTGGATGGAACTTGGAAGGATTATACACATGATATGCTAATTATGGGATGGTATAACAGTGATTTATTACAGCTATGTATGTTTATATTTAAAAGTACATGGACTAGACAGATTTAACGTTAATATTAACGTCAAAATCCAAGTTCAAGTATACTTGCTCTGACCATCCAAGTTCGGTAATCCATGGTTGCTGAGTACATTGTGAAAGTGAAGTAGATGCATCCGGTGATGATTCTGGTCTTGGAGTAGATGATGTCGTATCCTCTGCGTCTGATGTTGAACTAAATTCACTTGCTTCATATCGTATTAAAGCAACATCACACGATTTTCCAACTATAAGTAATCCCGGGGGAAGTGGCGTATGTTTTTGAAATGCTTCAACTATATGATCTAATGTTGATCGAATTACACGTTGGTCAGGGCAAGATGCTCGTTCAATAATTGCGCAAGGTGTCTCAGGAGGATAAGGCTCGAAAGTTCGAGGAATAATTTTAACACTGGTTGTGGGACTTTGATTCAATTGATCGTTTTCAGGTATACTAATTGAATCAGGTTGAACACCTTTAAGCATAGAGTTAACAAGAACTTCAAGGATATGCAAACTCATTAACCAGACAATTGTTACACCGGAACGAAAGGATGGTATATCAGCTACTCGACCACCCTTTTCAGTTCCAGTACGCACTTCCATCATCTCACTTCTATCGCGCATCGTTAAGGGCACACCAGCACATACAGGGCCAGCTATTGCGCTACTTACGCCTGGTAGCACATTTACACGGTACCCACGACGAGAAAACCAATCTAATTCTTCGCCACCCCGACCAAACAAAAAGGGATCACCCTGCTTTAGGCGCAATACATTCTTTCCCTCTTGTAGTGCTGATAAACCTAGACTAAGTAGCTCATTCTGAGCCTCGCAAGATTTTCCGGGGAATTTCCGTGCAATGTGTACTTTAGTAGTGGTAGGAATTAAAGATAAGACAGAGGCTGAAATTAATTTATCTGCGAGAATAACGTCGTGCGTGCTCAAAGCATAAATTGTTGCCAAAGTGAGTAATGAGGGATGGCCTGGTCCGGCACCAGCTAGAGTAATCATGGGTTGAGTGCTCGGTAAACATATTTGAGTGGGTGATGTGAACATTAAGGAAGCGGTAGGCGTAGTAGCTCTATTGGATTGATTATTTGCCGTGGTACACAGGGTACAAGGCGAAGTTGCGGATTCGGATGGTTTGATACTTGTGGGAGATTTAACAACTTCACTAGTGCGAGATTGTTGATCAACATCCAAGTCGACTACTTGGGATAAATTTTCCAAATTAACATTTTCCAAACGATGTATCAAGTCGGTTAGCTTATCAGAAGTTTCATTATTTGATTCACAAATTGATATAGTCTCACTGGACTTTCGTAAAGTTGAGCTTGAAGTGCAGGGTGGTCGTGGAGTTATAAGACTTTTGTAAACGTCGTAAACTTGGTTTATTGATGATCCAAGATTATCTGGTAGATAATTCCGGATTTTACGGCAAATGGTCCGGGTAAAATCATTTTCAAAGTTAAGCATGGAAACAAAAAGGCTAAGCAAATCATCGGATTCATGGGGTGACAAAAAGCGTATAGTAGATGAATGAGGAAGTATAGGTATGAAGTATGGGATGCGAAGTCGACGACACTTTTGAAGTAGATCGTTATAACGGGAAAGCCTATGAGAATCAGCAACGTCGACGATTACAGCGTCAACCACGTTATCAACTTCAGGTCGACCAAGTTGAGTAAGTTGTGCGGGCGTAAGAGCCTGTAAGCTTAACTGAACGGAAAGTCGGGTGAATAGTGCACACATATCGCTGTGAACACCTTCATAAATATCCGTTCTCTCACGTTCTTCGTCAATGTAAACGTGAACTTTGGCTCCATATCGTAGGGAGGATAGCACTAAACTTTGAACATTTTTCAATGTAGCGATTATTAAATGAACATGCCCAACTGCGTTGGTAGCAGATATCAAGACTTCCAACTTTTTAGCATTAAAACCATGTCCAGAAGTAGTATTTGCAGAAGGTGTTGAAGTAGGAGCAGAATTTGATGAAGATGCACAAGTATGCGGCATTCTGTAACCTTTGCCCGTATAGATATGTGCACAGGGAATTGAAAAATTCGTAAATTATCAATCCAACAAACCACCTGTCAACATGAGCCACACCATGTTTTTTCTTAATAATTTGAAATTGAATAATTACATTACCGTCATCTCTTACTTTACCAAACAACCCTATTGAGTACATCAAGTTGCGATAAATCCATCATTGTCGCAAAATAGCGTGTTGCACATCAATTACGAGAGGGCTGAGCCGACGACCTATACACCATGACGTCATACCTCCAGTGTACAGCACCGCCACCTGTTGGTCGAAGTCTGGGATGGATTGTGGCGCAGCAAAGAGATGGCGATGTACGAGGGATTGGGCTTGGACTTTGACTGGGGAAAGTAGAGAAGAAGAGGAAGACGTGGTATTTTTTGAAGTTCTTGCATACGCGGATAAATTTGGGCGCACACTCACATATTCTGTACTTCAGGCGGCTCTGTTTTGTCGAGTGTGTACGCTTATTTGTTCATGGAATTATTGGTAAATTTGCAAAGTTTTATTTAATTTATCCATAATACGCGAAAACAAGCGGGGGATTGGTTCTTATTTGGGGGAGGGAGAAGGGGTTTTTCCCAGTTTATATTTTACTTGAATAGGCAGTTTTTTGGGTTTATGAGGGAAAGCGTATCATATAGTTTGATCTAGTGTATGAATCTCGATATTATTTCAGCATGGAGTTCGTTCGAACTCTATTCGGTAAACCGGATCCCGAAACACAGGTAAGTAACACGTTTACGCGGTTGTACATGAAATTTGTATATACAAGCTAGTCGCAAAGACACTCTCCCTAACTAGGAATAACTTGGGTAATTGATTCACATAGCGACGAAAATGTAATACACTTATTCGAACCAATCTACGCAAAATAGAGCGTGAAATACAAAATATGCGAAGCATGGAAACTAAAACCAAATCTTACATTTTACAAGCCTCACGTCGAGCAAAAGCATCCCAACGTTCTACAACACAGTACAATGCAACTGAAATGCGCATACTTGCGCGAGAATTAATACGAATACGCAAGCATACCACACGATTGCATACACAACGTGCTCAATTACAAAGTATCCAGATGCGCGTTAATGAAGCTTTTGCTATCCGCCGTATAGACGGAACTTTACGTGCTTCAGCGCTTGTGATGCGAGATGTAAACTCCTTATTTAGTTTACCCGAATTTTGTGGATCCATGCGAGCTTTGAGTCAGGAGCTCGTCAAGGCAGGTATTATCGAAGAAATGATCGAAGATTCAATGCCGGCAGGGGAAAGCCTTGAAGGTGGTATTGGTGATGAGGAAGAAATGGATGGGGAAGTTGACGAGGTATTATCGGAAATACTTGATCAGAGAGTACCCGGTGCGAATGATGTTGCATTAACCGGCAAAGAAGTGAATGACTCGCAAGTTTCATCATCATTTAACGCTGAAGAAGCCGAAATCTTCCGAGAATTAAACATTCCAGTGAATGGAGCACTAACCAAAGATGCCAACGGACCTAATAAACGTGAAACAGACGGCGAGAGTCATGAAGATATATTAGCACAAATGAGGGGTAGATTAGAGGCACTAAAGCATTGAAGTACGGGCGAGCATGCGAGAATTCCCACATACACCCGCAATACAAAATAGATGAACTGCGCACAATTAATTTCCCCTTCCAAACACTCTAATGGTGATTAAATGTTAATTTTTATTGCTGATCTGCACGCCTGTTCGCTCTCGCATTTCCTCTCGCTGCCCGTTCTGGCTTTTTCTTATCGCGGCTTATGTAACTCAACATGTTTGAATTGGTTAGAAGTTCCGTGGGCGCTTTAGCAGGGTAGAATGGATGTTAACGAATAATAGTGTATACATGCACGCTTGGATGCACGGCGTAATGCTAGGGAAGTTAGAGAACAGCTTAACTTTGACGGAGCATCAAGAAAAATATTGGAGCAAGGTTAAATTTTTCCATAGTTTGAGTTGTGCGAACAATATTCAAGCTATAGATAAAGCTAAACACGCATACAGTTGTCGAGGCACGCAGCCAATCAGTTATATTGACAATCATGAAAGCTACTAATGTTGTTGAAAAGTCAAAAGTTAAAAATAAAGAGTTGGTGGAACAAATTCTCGGAGTTCGACAAGAACCGCGCGTAACATTTGACTTTTCCGATTTTCTTAAGCGTGAGTATCGATTTGGTCTAGAGGCTAGTAATTCGGTATGCGTTTTTTACATGCAAGGTCACTGTCCCGTGGGCAACACTTGCACCGATCGACATCCCATTAAAGCAACATACCAAAATTTAGTGTGCAAACATTGGTTACGCGGTCTGTGCAAGAAAGGTGAACAGTGTGACTTTCTTCATGAGTATAACTTGCGAAACATGCCCGAATGCAATTACTACTCGCGTCATCAGACTTGCCCGAGTGGTGAAGAATGCTTGTACCAACATGTTGATCTTGGTGCCAAATTACCTGTTTGTCCTCATTACGAACGCGGCTTCTGTTCCCTTGGGCCAAACTGTTCATTTCGTCATGTACAGCGTGATGCGATCTGCAAATATTACATGGCCGGATTTTGTCCGTATGGACGCGAGTGCACTGAAGGTGTTCACGCGCGCTTTTTAACCAATTTAGATGCTCCATTAGCCAAGTTAACTGCCAATTCTGCAACTGCACGTCCCTCTAAAGCTTTTCCAACTTCAAAAGATCCTGATTTTTCAAATTGTCTCAGTGAAAGCCCTGCTGCTGTCACAACCACCACCGCCCCTATAACTACAGCCTCTCCTATACCATCTATCTCCCACACCTCTTTGCACTCGGTAACTTCATTATCTACCGCTTCTTCTCTCTTACCGACTCCGACAGTACCATCTCTTCCTCCAGGGCTCTCTGCCGTAGCTGCTAATACCTGCGAACCCCATGTTACCACATCATCAAATCTACCCGGTTCACACGCACACTACGATTTATCATTGCGCGGTGAATTTCCCGACGATGCTCTAAGGCAAGCGCAAGCACAAACACCTCAAACTCAGACGACTGCCGTTCCATCTCTTACCACGGTTAATCGTTTTCCTTGCAATTTTCCGTCTTATCCCTCCAACTTTGCTACACCCCATAACACCCAGCAATCCTCCCACTCTACGACTGTATCATCTCAGCCTTGTTCTGCATATAAACCTCACGACTCCTACACGCTCGCGTCGACTTCAAATATTCCACTGCCCCCCCCACCTCAGACACTAATTGGCCCCTTTTCTGGAAATACTGCTATGCCTCTATCTTTTCCGCTGCAACAGCAACAGCAACAACAATCGCAGCAAGCACAATTCCAAAGCCGACGCTGGCGCTAATTTTTTCACTACCTTCCCGCGTAAGTCCCCACATGTAGTACTAAATACGCGCTCGTTTACCGGACCCTTTGTATGTTCGTGAATGCAGACTGCTGTGAATGTCTTTTGCGATTTAACGTGTACTTATTAGGCAAGTGTATGCCAAACTTAATCAAACCAAATGTTCCTTTGCGCAACATACCCATATATATATATACATAAGTACGTATATATACATATACGCATACGTATTTGTTAGTGCACAGCTAATGTGCATAGCGTGCAATATTGCAAAGTGCTATCATAATTAATTTGACAGATTTTAACAGTGCAGTCATGCAAGTGAAATGTTTCAAGGGAGGCACAAAATTATTCATAATCGTAAACTATTGTCGTAATTCATTCATTCATGTGAGCGTGAAGTAATGCTAGGGGAGGGGAAAAGGGATTCGAGCACACCAAATGGTGAGGTTATCATACACTGTAATGTTAAGGCGTTCCATTAATTGTCGCCTTATAATGAACCGGAATAACTCCTTACCCAATTCCTTGGAAAATCGCCCAATGATTTCCAAAAATATTAGTCAATAAAAGTTAAGTTAATCTTGGTAACTACAGCTGCTGCTACTGCACGCAATGTTAAGCCTGCTGCCGCAATGGTAACGGCCATGGCAGGCTTATGCACACATGTGAAGCCAAAATTCACAGAACCCGACCGACCTCAAGTCCTGCAACAGAAACCATCATTATTATTTGCTGTATCCAAATGTTTTCTTACTGTTTCACGTCATGGTAAGGGTGAGAGGGCAGGAGTAAACTCATGACGAAAAGAGTAGTGTGATTCAGGATAAAGGAGACCGTGATCGGCACCGGCATGAATACCAACGTATACACCTATGTCCGTTATGTTTCTCAGATTCTAGGATGATAAGACGAAACTGTGACGTATTACCAACTGATGAAATAATACTCCAACAATCCTGTGCACACATCAGTACAAGTTCAATATATCATCAAATTAATCCGCCAAGAGCGACACGACCAACGTTTTTGAGTTCGGATCTAGCACCGGACCGACTGGCATCCTCGAATTCCCTAATCACACCTGCTACAAGTAGCTTTTTAACCCGACTGTCAGCTTTATTAAACAAATCTGATATTGACGCAGCACTCTCACGCCAGGCCAAGTAAGACTCGGTGGATTCTGAGCTATTATTGGTGGGTGTGGTGGATGAAAAGGGTGGATTAGTTAGGCCAATACCCGAAGGAAAATTGTTCGTGCCGCTGCTCATATGGCTAATGTGATGTGCATTGCCATTTATACTTTCGTTAACTATACTCGTCCCGTTAAATGTTGGAATGGTACCACCGTTACTCAAAGATGAGTTTAACGATGGTGAAGACTGTGATGCATTGAGCTGAGCTTGTTGTTTTTCAGCCCTTACCATACACTCTGCAGACGGAACTAATTCAATTATACGTGTATAAACGTCAATCAGACAATCGCATAACGCAGTAAAAGCTTGATAATAATCCGGCGTAAATGGTAAAGGAGCCACGAGAAAGTGTGTGAAATTATCCAAAGCTCCGGTTACGGATGGAGAGTATGAAGGATCAAGAGGTGAAGCATGGGGGTGATACGGTGCCGAAGGTTCAAAATATTTGTTACCATGGAATGTGGCGGTGTCGTGAGAATTCTCCGACGTAGCATAAATCGATACATTTTCAATGGGTGAATGTTGGGAAGCGAATGAGTTACCTGAGAATTGGTCAGCCGAATTAACGAGAAGAGTGTTGGGATTATTAAGGTAGTGTGACCCATTTGAGTTACGACCTATAGCTCCAGGAGTAAAAGATGACGAAACGCAGTCATGATTTTTGGATTGGCCCGATCCATGATTCGAAATGTTAACATCCATTGCAAATGTTGATGCAGAAGAAGGGGGAAGAGGTGCGTTGTATGAATTATTCACACCACCACCACTCTTAGTAGTTGCTCCTAAAGCTGCACCTTCGATACCCGCCCATAGAATTTCGTGGGCTGCACTCGACCTCCGGGCTTTAGATACACCCTGCATACCACGTTTGAACATTTTTTGGACGCGAGTTTTGCCAAGGCTGCCGCCGAATCCGCCGCTGTTGGCATTTTCATACGACGTCTTATCCATGTAAGCTTCAAACTCCCCGAGCAATGCTATCAAAGACTTCAAATACTCGACGGGTGAAGAACCATGTAAATGGGAAATAGAGGGTAAGGAGAATCCTAGAAGTACGAATCCGGTGGCGCGACGCGCCGCTTTTTGTGGTGCAAGTGCGGGCAACCTGTGAATGTCGGCGGCCGTGAAAAGTATACTATTGAAGCAATAAACTCTACCTTCATGACTAGACGAATACGTCAGTGTTAATGACAAGTGGCAACTTCAAGAAAACTAGAAACAGTAACATACGCCTTTCGCAAGTAGTCCAAGGTCATGATTCGCTTGGAAGCTATGTCATGAATATTTTGGAATATCGCGTAATAATTATGCGATCCGGCTATGATTATGGAAGAAGTGGAGGCCATACCCGGTGAAGGTAGTAACTTATGTAGCGAATGTGAGGGAAGTTGGTAGGATGAATGAAGAGAAAGTTTACTAGATCGATGTGACGAAGTCCAAGGATGAAGATGATTATGGAAACGAAAATGTTTCAGCGGTGTAGAGTATGCTATGCGTGGCTCTGACAGCGTAGAAGTAGTAGCAGTTTGAGATTCACATGAGGGAGGTTGAGTAGATATTTGTATATTTTGAAGTAATTTAGGAGGTGACCATATGTGTAGGGAATTTTTCCTTTTCCAAATTGTTCGCTTGTTCGAAAAAGAATTTGAAGAATGACTTTGATGACTGCCCAATAGGGAAGATGGGACTCGAGCATCGGGCAAATCGCAATTAAATGACGAAGGGTGAGATTGACTAGATCTCGATGAAGTTATTGAAACTGAATAACGATGCCCTACGCGAGGTTGGGGAAGGGAAGATTTGACGAGAGAAAGTCGACGCTGCCGGAATTTCGGAAGGCCCGATGAGGGAGCACCGATCGAATTGTCAGCGATGGTGTTAAGATCAATGTTATCATCAGCTCGAGGTTTAATTTGAGGTGAAGGGTCGGTAATTATTAACTGTGATAATGAAGACGATGAAGATGACGATGACACGGTCAGTTTGTAATCCTAACGTTAAAAGTTAACAAAAGAAGGGAGAGGAAAGAAAAGAAGAAAGAGAACGAATTAAGAGCGCAGTTAAGGAGAAAAGAAGCGATTGAAAGTAAATATCGTGTAAAGAACGTTAAAAAACGTATATTTAATATGGCTTAAGGAAAGTGAAGAAATTGTGACTTGACGATCGACGAACTGAAAAGACTAACGCTGTTAAAATTATCGGTAAGATCATTCCGCTGACATTGATTGGGAGAGGAAAGGAGTTGAAGGTTACGGCTCAATCGAAGTGATTGATAGTGGCGTAGAGGCTTGTCGGGAGAATCCATTTATCCGAAAATGGAATGTTAACGGTGTGGGGTGTGTCGGGACGGCATGGAACAGGGATATGTTGAAATTTTACAAGCCAAGGGAAGTGTATTCGGGATAAAGTGGAGAGACGCTTGTAAAATTGAAGATAACATGCAAGGATAATTCGTGGAAGGAAAGGACAATAAGAGAGAAGTAAGAAGGAAAATTCAAAGGTGGGGATGGGAGGAAGTAGGGGAAGAAAAGAGGATCGGGAGGAAGGAGAAGGTAATTTAGGGTTCAAAGGGAGCTATTATGGGCGACTTTGTTCCCCCTCATCATCATCGTCGTCCGGCATTGAGGAAGGCAAGTTAATCGAGATGGAATCAAAATTGATGTGGTAGTTAAACAAAAACGGGACAAAGGCAGAGTGGAATGTGGTGAGGGGAGGGAAGTAGAAAACGCGGAGTAGATGAATTGAGTACAGAACAGGAGAACAATACGCCGCCAGTGTGAGAAGATGGGGGCTTCTTATATACACTGAAACCACGGTTTTCATCGTCACGAATCGGGGCGTTTAACGAGAAAATTACCAAAATTCACAGATATATTGGCAAAATCAGGTGATACAGTGAGAAATTTGCTAATTAAAGGGGTTTGATGAGAGACAAAAAGATAAGCGAAGTGTATAGCTCCTTCCTGATCGAGCTGGATAAGGCAGCCATAAAAGAAATCTGGACGGTGAGATTGTTTTTATTTTCCCAATCTGGTAATCGCGGTTTCTTCTTTAGAGTTCCCATGTCCGATCTGGGCTAGTCTGGGCGCATGTAACGTCGGCACCTTCTTGAATGGGAAAATAGCTTCAATGGATATTACTGTATGTCAGATCGTTCTTACCTTCGTAAAAAGTGGTGCTATGGAAACCCTTGGTGAGTTTAATGTTGGTAAACTGATAGTTCGTTTGTTAGTCTGTCTATTTTTCCTTCGTTTTTGTAAACGACAGTTCATTCATTCATTCGTTCGCTCGTTCACTCCATAGTTGGTCCGTTCAGCACTCCATTCGGTAAAGCTTTACATTAATTTTCCAAATCCAAAAAATTCATTAGTTCGTAGTAACTATTAATTTAACTATCGGAAAAATCGTCCAACTTCTCCACCGATGTTCTTTACGTCAAGGAGAAATGTATCGTGTCCAAATAAGCCTTGATCATCACTTAATTCAACATACTGTATACTATCATATCGTCTCCTTAGTCCTTCTTGAGAAACTTCTTCATGTGAACCCTGCTTATCATTCATCTTATACATCTTAAGCATTAATTTAGTAGCTTCGTATATTTCTCTCTGTTGTACGGCGGGAAAAAGTATATCCGATGCAACACCCATAATTAAGATTTCTTTGTCGCGCAAATTCTTTAATCCCATAGCTAAGTCATGAAGATCGGTCGGCGCCGTTTGGATTGACGAATCAAGAGATATATTGAAATTATGGTCTTCGTTAGCTTTCCAGTTAGTTTGACTGAATGAATCTTTGTTCATGATTGGTAAGGAATCCTGAGTATTAGATGATTCTTTCTTTATTGCTGATGAAGTTATATGGTTCTTCGACACTAGATCATAACTTGGTTCAAATACATGTTGCAAATTTGGCGATTTAACTCTTCGTTTAGCCATAAACCTTTGATAACTTTCACTCAAGTCAAACAAATCCATAGCTTTGGAAATGTATAGGTAACTATTGGCGTCGTAGTTTAAACACCATTTTTCCCCTGCATGATCGATATAATTCTCAACGCAAAAATCAGCACATAGCGCAGGATCTGAGTTTGGGTTGGCACGTTTTCTGCCAAACCTTTGTTCCCATTCTGGTCCACTACGGTATGTTACGGTAGCAATTTCACGAGCCAATTTCATACCAGCGTGGGGTGGGATTCCACCATACTCATCATAATAAAAGCCTCTTGACCAAGCAGGGTCCATCATTAAAGCTTGACGTTGAATATACCTTAAGGCAATACTGTACGGATGACATTTTGCACATCCGCTTATGCTAACAATTCTGTTTACACGATCCGGAAATAACACACCGGAAGCTAAACTTAGCATTCCTCCCATGCTACTTCCAACGCTAGCGTAGAGAGTATGAATATTTAAATAGTCAAGTAACTTGAACTGGGCTCTAACCATATCCTCGATAGTCAATATGGGAAACCGAGTAGCGTATCTCTGACCATTAGCTGGATCGATTGAACTGGGACCACTACTTCCGTAACAACCACCTAATACATTAGTACAAATTATGTGATATCTTGTAGTATCTAGTGGTTTATTCGGCCCGATAAAATCCTCCCACCAACCGGGACGGGGATTTGAATCGTTAGAATGAGCATGACTAGACGCTGACAAACCCGTATGTAAAAGTATAGCGTTAGATTTATTTGCATTTAACTTTCCCCAAGTTTCGTAAGCCAATTCAAATTCCAAAATTTTTCCTCCCCAATCGAAGATAAACTCCTCCGTATACTTGAATTTTTCATGAGGTCCACTAGTATTGTAAGAAGGTTCAGGGCCGCCCCTAGTACTCTGATCGATTAACTCGGCAGACCTTTTTTCAACTTGATCTAAACAGGGAAATGAAAGAGGCGGATTACTAGATTTCGGATTAATACTTCCCGTAGGAACTGTAATACGATTATTAGTGCTGTGAAAACGATAAAAATGCCCTTGACGAAGTGTGTAAAGCGGTAATTGCGCCCTATGTTGGCGTGTATAGATGGTTTCTCGTAAATGGTGACTAGCACGTTTAACTGATAATTTTGAAATTCCGATCATTATGGAACTGAGCGCGTAAAGACCCACCAATTTTTTGAATATATACAAGCAATTTTAAATGAAAAGTATAAGTTTTTACAAATTATTCGTAGTACGGGAGATACCAAAAAAGATAAAACGTTCAAAGTTAATTTCAACGCCCAGCACACGACCAAATTGCCCTGTGCGCCTGTCCGCCTGCTAACTGCCCATTCAATCGTCACGTGCCCCAAGCCACTGGCCAACCGGCTTACTAATAAATGTCTTCGGGATGTGGGATTTTCCGCTCTGAGAAGTGTGGAATGTAGTGGAGTTGGAGAAATGATTTGAAGTAGAATGGGGAGGGAAGAAAAATTCGATGATTCGGAGATTCTATAGAGTACACAAGTATAGGTGGTAATTAGTGAGTTAATAATTCCAAGTTTAGCAGATTACCCCAAAATATAAGAATTTCCATTGAGCCGTCACTTATTACGTGAAATTTCAATAGTAATGCCCGTTAAAATGCCGGTCTATTTCAATATGTTAAATTTCCTAATAAATGAACAGTTATACGTCCTTCCCGAATTAATCAAAAACCATTCATCTTCCCTCTCTACCGCTATAAACTTCTTACTTAACAAGCCTATCAAACCCCAACCCACTTCTTTCATTACCCTTCTTCCATACTCATCCCTTCTTCTCCTTCTCACTATGTAACGCCGTACAGTCATGTGACCAAATTCAGGTGACATGTTTCCCTTATGCTGATTGGAGAGAACGGAGCAAAGGAAGCTCAGCTTGGAAGGCGAATGAGAGAACCAACAGGGGAGCAGGAAAAATCCGGGAATTCATTTGTTCGTGAAAATAGGTTATAGAGTTTCGGCTTACGGTGCGTGTTTTGATCAGTAGATCCAGCAGCTTGCAATTTTTTGGGGGTAAAAATTTTGTCGATATTACCGCTGCTCGTTTGATTTAGTGTATTCGTGTCTGTTCGTGTAAAATTGTTTACGCGTACATAGTCGTCTGAAAATATTAATACACCTATACCCAGATCTCGCTCTTCCCGAACATAAGACAGCTTTAAACTTGAAGTATGGCGGAAGCATACACTAATCAACTTCAAAAATTCAAGTATGAATAATGGGTAATTTTTAAAGTAATAATGTACTTTCTGGCTAATTACTGATTTATCAAATTTCAGATTAGTATTTCTTGGAGAACAGAGTGGTGCGTTAAACTTTGGTGTCTCCGGTAGCAGAATTCGGGTAATACCTTGTTCAACTGATTGACAGTTACTCTAATCAACGGGCTATACGCTCATCTATTCAGCATGAGCTGGCGATGAATGATTTGATGGCTTCTCAGTGGGAAAAACTTCACTTATTACCCGTTTTATGTACGATACGTTCGATGATAAGTATCAAGCAACAATTGGAATCGATTTTTTGTCTAAGGTGAGATTGTTCACTATTAAATTACACATTCGGCTTTACACAAACAAATCGTGCTAGCTCCGAGTGTATTCCTTCCACCATTTGGGAAACGCTAGTGCACTTGCATACACGCTCATGTGCATGCTATACGTGCATTAACCAGAATATAAAGTTTACAAGTTGTTTCACAGACATTATACTTGGATGATCGTTCCGTTCGACTTCAGCTATGGGATACTGCTGGTCAAGAAAGATTTCGAAGCTTAATACCGTCGTATATACGAGATTCCAATGTGGCGGTCGTAGTGTACGACATAACGAGTAAGTCGACCAAGATTCATTGGATAATCTTTATACGAGCAGCTAAGACCTGTCGTGCAATCCAAAGAAATGAGTTACATGTGATTCTCACGTTAATACTATGTTAACAGATACAGCATCGTTTGAAAATACGAAAAAATGGGTGGATGACGTACGAGAAGAGCGCGGAAACGACGTATTGATTGTGTTAGTAGGCAACAAAACCGACTTAAATCATAAGCGACAGGTAACCCAAGCACAGGGCGAGGAAGAAGCTAAACGGAACAACCTCCTATTTATCGAAACGAGCGCCATGCTAGGTCACAATGTGAAGTTGTTGTTCAAACGGATTGTCCAAGTTTTACCAGGGATGAACGAGACGGCGGGTGCGGCGGGCGGCATAACGGAAAATCAAAGTAAGTTGACAGACAAGGATAATAGCTTAGTTCAAAAACGGTTTCCCATATTTGCACGTTGCATTATATTACGTTTAGCTGGCCTGTTTATAAAATTTTGCGCGTACGATTGTTAACGTTTAGCACCGACGGCCCGGGTGTGAGGATAAGTAGCAATCGATGTTTCTACACCCTTTAATCCGGGTAACTCATCTAATTCGAACGGGGGTAGCGCTTGTGCATGCTAAAACGAGCCGCTTACCGATATTGCGCCTTGCAACCAAGTCAGTGTGCGTGTGTATTCTTGGAAAGCGAGTGTCAGATCCTGGTTATAGTTGTGGGAGGGTGCTAATGCCCGAGCAAGCATTGGAAAATTGAGCATAACGTGCATCAAAGCGGATTCTCTCTTGCAAATTATGCAATGTGTGCACGCACACACACACACACATACGCGCGCTTGATACCACTAGGAGACTGATGTCAAGTTTAAGCTGGATGACACCTGTTATGCGATGACATTGTGCATCCAGTGCTAAGGCGAGAGAATAAACCAAATTTAAGCAGGAAAAGAGGTTGTTCGCGGCCAAATTAATATATAAATATATATATATATATGTACATAAAGGCAGGTAGAAACGGTCTGCCCTCAGACCTATGAATAAATGCGAAAGTTGAAACGAAAATTATTACAGAGTATGAAAGGTCGCTAATTCGATGTATGCTTGATGGAAGGCTGTACGGCGGATGAAATGAGGTGAGCAGTGGGCTAAGTTTGCGCTGAACAGATGGAAAGGTAACTATAGATGAACCCGTCTGTATACCGGTTTACACATTGTATGGACCCAAATTGGGGGAATTTTGCAAGGGCAAGCTTGTTGATACAGATGGGGATGATGATGAGGACGACGAATGGTCGGTAATACGATGAAACGCGGTAATGTGAGAAGAGGAATTAACAATACCCTGACCAGCCGGAGCAGTGCCAATTTTGCGCCGGAAGTCACGATCGCGGTAGTCATCGTTACTGTGACGAACCTTTTTACTGGTGACAAAGTAGTTATGTGAGGACGTAGAATTGCTGCTGCTGGAGGTACTTGTTCCAATGTCGTCAAAGTTTAATAATAAGTTTTCACTTTCCTCATCACAATCACGAAGCCAAAATCCCGGCATGATATGAATTAAACATCGACCCAGCGAATTGCGTAATTTGTTTTTCATGCGTTGAGCATTCGACGGAGTTGCTGATGAAGTGGAAAATATACCAAGAGATTGATGGGGAGGTCCATTATCAGGATAGCCCGTGGTTGGTGTGGAGAACTTAGTATCACAAGTGTGATTAATATCTTCGGAAGTATCAGTGAAAGATTGGAAATTACTATTAGCCAATGATGCAGAAACGGCGCAATTTTGGTAGATGGTACAGCGCTTAAATATTAAGCGGGAGTATGCGAAGACAATTAATACAGAATAACACCGAAAGATCCAGAGTGAGAAGACCAAAACCATGCTGGCGATAGTTCCCGAAGGTAAAAAATTCGATGGAGGGACATCAGGACAGTCGGGGGAATCTGAACAGGAGATTGCGCCATTCAAGTTGAATTGGGCAACGTGTAAAAGCCAGTCACGCGTAAATGAAACGGTAAAGAGAAAATTTAATAAAGCGTCGAAAGCGTAGAAGTAAGGCCAGATGAGGATGATTAACGAGTCAATAATGCGAGGATTGTCTCGGTAAAGGGGGGAATTAGGAATGAGGGTTAAGGGCGACGAGGAAGGGGGATCAATTATGGGCTGGAGAGTGGATAAATGATAAGAGGGGATAAGCATGGGATTAGAAACGGCTGCAGGGGAGTAGGTGGCGGTGTCATATTGTTCGTGGGAGTGTACAGCACGAACGTTTGGGGCAAAGTAAAAAATTATGAATGCGAGGGAAACGACTGAGTAAATGTGCATAGAAAATGGGAGTAGGATTAAAGGGGAACCGGTTAACGGGGCTAGTAATCCGTATAAACCGGACGCTTTATTGAGTATTAGTATGTAGAGAAAGAGTACGTTTGCCGTAGATAATGAAAGGCATCCAAACAGACTCTGTAAGTGGTTAGCAAGACTTGTATGGGAAATGGGGAAGGGTGGTGATATGGAAGAATGCTAACCTGGGGAAAGGGACAGCGAGAAAACAGGGACATGTTGGTAACGAGCAGTAAAAAGGGAATACGGAGTCGGTAGGCGAAGATGTAGAGATGCAAACGCAAACTAGCGAATCAAGCCCACTAAACGCACACACACAACGGGCTAAACGAGAGAGCCAGATTAACACGTAAACGTGTAACACGAGTAAAATACGGGCTTGGAACCGATTCGCAGAACACGCTGATGCAGCGTAAGTATTTTCATGTGAGCGAACAACGATTCTGTGAACTGCATCGTCGGAAGCGGACGAGCAAACTGGAGTGTAATAAAATGATTGATTGAACGAAAAAGTTTGGCAAATACAATCGAATACGTCAAAGAAGCGACAAGGTAAAGCGTGTTAAAATTAAGTTGTAGGGTAAAGTTTAGTATTTACTTGAACTAGAATTAAATGATGAAGAAAAGGAATTGAAATTGTTGAGTTAAGTTGATAGATTCCATTAAATAAACGAGAAAAGAACTTAGGATCAAAAAAGTCGGAAACGGCGGCCATAAAATAAAGAACGGGTGGATTAGTCATCGACGCAGCATAGTTGTTCCGAGAGGGTTCCGATGCCAAGCGCCGATCGTGCGGACGGGGAGGAGAAATATTTATCCGGAACACAGAAGTGACGTCATACGGGACTGGTAGCACGTGACGAGGTTAGGGGAAAGTTTTGCTTGGTTGCGGGTGATGATGAGATCGGGTTGGCTCGGTTTAAGGGATATAGGATTACGATCCTGTGGTGCAATAAGTGCTAGTGGTGCAATTTTAAATAATGCGGGTATTTCTCAAGGGATTCACCGAGTTTAGTTGAAGTTAGCTTGATTTGGACATTGAATTGGTAAATATGCGGTCAAATGCGGCATGAGATGTCGAAACGGGTAAAGATGTAATGCAAGGAGGAGAAATCTGTGTAGCAGTAAGTGATGGAAATGGTGAAGAAAGTTGGTCTCGATTGAGAAAAGCTTGAGTAAATGAGAGAGCAGTTTCGGTTACACATTGAAAGGACCTCACATTCTCATAAACTAATAAATGGAGATATGGAGACATTGATGATGTTGGGATTTGCGCTGAATTAATACTGTGTGCAGACTTGACGGAGTTTAATAGTTTAATACGTAACCAGCGTAATTGACTCTTTGCATAACGGCGTGTAGCTCGCTTTGTATTGTCGATACTCGGGTATAGAAGTGTATCAGTAGATTGTCCATTTAAAGCCAAATTAGCGCATTCACGAAATTCTTTATAACCAATAGCCACCCAAAACCCGCGCGATGGATCAACCGTATCAAGGGTTTGACGGATGCGTTCGGCAGCGATTACTTCGTCAAGTAAACCATCGGATATCATAGCATCAACTCGGCTATCTAGCATAGGAAAGAGGGTAGGAAGAGGAATATATGGCCATAGTATGAGAGTTGGAAACCGAGTAAAAGAAGATTGTCCAAGCTGGTATTGCGATAGTGAACTAAGTGAGATTTGGTTTTTAGACTGTGAAGCGTAAACTTGACTAGCTGGTTGACCTGTAGTGAGACAAATTTCGAGGGCACGTTGAATTTTACGGCGGTCATTGGGATGCCATTTTGCGGCGGAAATAGGATCGAGAATTTGAAGTTCACGAAGTAATTGATCCGTTGGTGCAGCCAAGCGTTCCGCGTAATTGTCAATCTGATCCGTGGAATTGTTAGAATTGAGAATAGATTCGTTAAATATAAGTGATTGAACGTAATAATGTGAGCCGCCTACGATAACTGGTAGTTTATTGCGTACATGAACGTCTTTAATCTTATGACATGTTAACCCTCACAATATGTAACCTAGGGTTAGCTTATATATTACCAGAAATTTTGGCATATAAACGTTACTTACAATGTCAAGTGCCTTTGTGACAAATGTTTGTACAGTCCAGGGTTGTTCATGTAATTCGATAAAATCAAGTAAATGATGCGGTACACCCTTACATTGTTCAGGGGAAACTTTATTCGTAAGAATTGCTGATCCTTTGTACATTTGCATAGCATCAGCGTTTATAATTTCTCCATTAAACTGACGTGCTACTTCAACGGCCAATTGGGATTTTCCCACACCCGTAGTCCCCAACACCACGACAATCGGGCCGGCAGGTGTATTCTGGTTCATGTGGAATTGACTGCTCATTAATCTGCCATAATTTATCGATAATCCCCTAACTAAAAGCCCTCGCATTCGTGTACGGAATTTCTTCTACGCCTTGAAAAGTTGAAAAATTGTAAATCTCACGATCTCCCTTTAGGTCGACCCACTCAAAACTCCGCGACACGTGAGTGTGGATGATTAAGAAATTATCACGTGGCGGTCGAAGGGAACTTAATGCCGAAGATTTAGAAAAATTTTAAGCATTTGAAGCACAAATTTCAAGTTAGACTTAGGATCTGGTTCAATGAGTTCTTACGTTCAGCCTAATTCGTATATAGCGATAAGGCTGCCATCGGGATCTGTTAAGGTCATTAAGATAGTACCTAACACGTAGGTATAATATATTAACATTGGGGAGGCGTGGAGGAGTGTGCGAGAATAGTTAACAATATGTTGGAGAGTAGTTAACAAGGACGCGCGAAGCGCGGTATTTTTACAGCAATTTTTCCATTCCTAAACTAGGATCATTCCCGGCAAATTTACTGATCGGTCGGCCGTTCAACTTAACGTATGAATTGTTGGATCGCAAAGTTAATCAACCTTTTTCACGATTACGCATAGTCAGTGCGGAGGAATTAAATTCGGCCATTTTGTACCAACGGGATGAAAGAGAAAATGATACACCAAATACAGCTGAGACAGCAGCTACTGCACCAGACAACAATAATACTGACGTTAACAATGATGCAGACATTTCTGAGCGGGAAGAGGTAGTTCGTACTAATCGATTTACGGTTGATGATAGTTCACGACAACGGTTAGACATGTGTGATATCGAAGCTTTAAAAAGAACGGTGACGGGTTCAGGTAAAGAGATAGTGGAAAAGATCATTCAATCACACGCAGGAATTGACGAAAAAACCGAACTTTCTCGTGAAAAATATACACTACGGAAATCAAAGAAGTATTTAAAAATATTTTCGGTTTTACCCGTAGATACGGGTGTACTTATACGCTACTTTTTAGAACGCGATCCAGGGAAAATTCTCGAGCTTCGTGAGGAAACACTTTCACTTATGATGTGCATGGCCAATGTTAAATGGATGCCCGAAATACCGCTACCCAAATTAAGTGATAATGATGGCACAGGCATGACTTATTGTGGACGCTGGCTAGTTGTTGATGAAACAGGTGGACTGATTATTGCAGCAATGGCAGAACGTTTAAACATTTTATACACCGATTGCAACGATGATACTGATGTTGAAGATGAAGAATACATGCGCGAGAAGGGTAACACAGACGACACCAGTAGCCAGTTACGAATTCGACGTGGCAAACCAAGTGGAAAGGCACGGTTACACCGGACTGCCATGTCGGCAAATTCCAACACGATAACCTTGTTACATGCGAATACTCAGCCTAACTTAGGCTTGATACAGTATTTTGGCTTTAACCCAAGTTGTCCGGATACAAGTCATCCGTTATATACGAATTTACGATGCGTATCATGGTTACAGCTGTTAGAACCAGAGAAAGATTCGTTCTACGGGGAGCCAGAAAAAGTGACTGATGAAGTATTGAGCAGCATGAAAAGTGGGAAACGAGTAACGTACTTTCGCAAACGGAGACGATGGGAGCGCGTTAAACGGGTAGTAGATGAAACACGACAGGGTGAATTCGACGGACTTGTGGTAGGCAGTACGATGAACTTGGTGAGCGTGTTGAAGGCGACAATTGGGCTTCTAAAGAGTGGAAGTCAAGTGGTGGTGTATAGTGCAACAATAGAGCCTTTAACGATTCTAATGGATTTGTATAGCAAAGAGAGAAAAGCAGAGTATAATCGACGATACAGTCAAGATGAGGAGAGTGAAGATGGGGGCACGAAGAACGTTTCTATGGAAGATTTTCCCTTAGATCCATCGGCCTTGTTAACACCATCGTTACAAAGTGTACGAGCACGACCGTGGCAAATTTTACCGGGGCGTACACATCCTATGATGGCATGTAGGGGAGGAGCTGAGGGATACATATTTACGGCAACCAAAGTGATTCCGTTTGATGGCCGAGTGGAGGCCAGGGGAGCATATTCCAAGAAGCGTAGAGCAGCTTAATAAAGGGAGGAAGTTGA
Organism: Herpomyces periplanetae; assembly: GCA_009733715.1. Taxonomy (NCBI): domain Eukaryota; kingdom Fungi; phylum Ascomycota; class Laboulbeniomycetes; order Herpomycetales; family Herpomycetaceae; genus Herpomyces; species Herpomyces periplanetae. The sequence goes on along the minus strand of WMKJ01000081.1, from coordinate 24,697 downwards.
GGGTATGTTAGAGAGAAATTCCCATGAACTTGCGCTTAGCGAAGCTTAACCACCACTTGGACGGAAGGTCTTGATTAGTGTAAATGCGGCCGAGCAATCGAGAAGCGATTTCCTGGCGGACTTGGGAAATATATTGTCGTAAAGTATCGATCTCGTAACGTGTTTGGGGTAACTCAAAGGCTTGGGTTAAGGGGAAGTTGGGTTCACCGGGTAAGGGAAAATTCAACTCGAGGGCAGTGTTTAAGAATACCTGTGATTATGGGGGAGTGCATAACAGCACGGATAACTAGTCAGTGGTGTAGCACAACGTTTATTTTTTTTTGGGGGGGGGGCAGGTGATTTAATTAGTGTAAACGTCGGTGTATACCTTTTCGGCATCACGACGATTCATGGTTGGCTTTAACTTTGTTAGAAGTTCCGAAATGAATAAAATACCGTAAATGAGTAAACGATCAGCCGGACCCTTTATCTCAAAGTTACGAAAGAAGGTATTAGCGCGAAACAAAGCAATTATCTCGTCGACGGGGTCGTAGGACTCATGGGATACGTCCACGGTTGAAATGTTGGGGGGAAGAGCAGGTAACTGTAAAGCCGGACCACGGGTTCGCGTTCTAAGAGGTAGTAAGGGAAAGTTACCTGTTGAAGATAATTTCGTAAAGAGGTTAACATTTTGAAAGTTTCCCAGACCTGGACCGAAGGGTAGGTACTTTCACGATGTGCGATTTACGAGTTATCCAAGTTAGCGTACCGAGTAATTGCTGGTTTGGTTCATCGAGAAATACGGAATGATAAGCCTCAATTGAAAACCCTGTTAGCACGTTGTAATTAAAGTGTAGATCCACGATAAAAACACGTACCGGCATTGTGAACAAGATTGTGACGGTGAAGAAAGAGTATGGGGGGAATTTGGTGATTTTAAAAGGCTTGAATTTTAGTTTTGGTTCGAGTGAACTTGGAATGTTGGTACGCATTTGACGAGTTTGGTGGATGCGTCACGTGCTGATGGAGAGACGGGAGGCGGACGGCGGAATGGTTTATGGAGAGATGAAGCGAGGAGATTTGGTCGAGTTGTTGGAGCCGGTATACACGTTGGGATAATTTGGATATAATGACGACAAATATTACAGCGGGACGCGGTGATGATAGACATGAGAAAGGAAGCGTGGTGGAGGATAATTTACCATGGTAGGTGTTAACTGGACTAAAATAGAGATTGTGGAGTGAAGGTTAACATGGGAGTGGGTATATTTAGGGTAGAAAAGTATCGACCGGATACATTAGCAGATGTATCGGGACATAAAGATGTTTTACGAGTGCTTAATCGGTTTGTTGAAGTTGACGTTAGTAAACTAATGGGATGAAAACCCAAAGGGAGGTCTGACGGCTAATACGAGAGGGATAAATCAATAGTCCTTACCTCATTTACTCTTTTTTGGACCACCGGGGACGGGTAAAACGTCGACAATACTAGCGTTAGCAAGGCAGATGTACGGAGAACAAGGGATGCGACAAATGGTATTAGAGTTAAACGCGAGTGATGATCGAGGAATTGACGTGGTGCGGGAGCAAATTAAAACTTTTAGCAGTACACGACAAATATTCAGCGGATCAGGAGGAGGAGGGGGAGAGAATGATGGAGTCGGGAGTCGGGCTAAATTGGTGATTTTGGACGAAGCGGATGCAATGACGAACGTAGCTCAAATGGCGTTACGGAGAATTATGGAAAAGTATACGGCGAATACACGATTTTGCCTGATTGCCAATTACACGCACAAGTTGAGTCCGGCGATTTTATCGCGGTGTACACGATTTCGGTTCAGTCCGTTGGGGGAAAAGGATATTCGTGTGCTGGTGGAAAGAGTAATTGAAAACGAGGGGATACGAATCAATGAAGATGCCGTTGATAGTTTGATTAGGCTGAGCAAAGGGGATATGAGAAGAGCGTTAAATGTTCTTCAAGCATGCTACGCAGGAGCTGGACAAGCGGGGGAGAGTGAATTCTGTCTGGGGGAAAACGGGGGGAAAGGAGAAGTCATCACGACGACGATGGTGTATGATTGCGTAGCATCACCTCAACCTGGCGATATTGAATTGATTCGGGATACTTTGCTGAAAACGAGAGATGTTACAACATGCCTTGATGTGATAACTACAATGAGAAATAAAGGTATAGCACTGACGGACATGATAACTGGATTATTTGAGTCACTTATGGAGTTGGAAGTGGATGAAAAAGCAGTGATGAAGTGGATAAAAGGATTAGCAGATATAGAGTATAGGCTGAGTTTGGGAGCAAATGAGACGATTCAAATGGGGGCGTTGGTGGGGATAATACGGGACGGAGTAGATATTTTGGAAAAGAGCAGCGAAGTTGGGTGAATTCAAAGGTAGCAACCAGTGTAAATAAGTCAAGTTAAATAGCCGACAAAGTCGAGACATTTCCAGCTTCGCAGGGGACGAGAATCTTCCAGTTCGACGCACCACCGGTAGATTTCTTTGGCCTTTACGGTTTGGTTTGTCGCTTCGTAGGTTTGGGCCAGTAAAAACCAAGCTTCTGACGAGTCCCAGCCGATTCCAAGTTTGGTGACGATGGATAGAATCATAAACAGGCGGTCCAGGGCAGAAATGCGGTGCAGACGGTGGGCATGAACCTGGGATGGCGATGGTGATGGAGATGGTGATGAATGCTCGGAGTGCTGGGATGTAGTGAGCCGTTTTCCCAGCTCGGTGAGCGCCAGCGACGCAATCAACGAAGCAGGTAACTCTTCGGGAATATTTTCCGTGCGCTCGATGGGGATTTGGGCATTGTAAATCTCAAGGAGAATTTCCGACAGCCCAATCGAAGCATTTAGGTGGTTTGGAAAGCGGATAAGAGCCTGTTCGAAGCACTCAATGGACTCGAATTTTCGGGAAAGCTGGCGGAAAATTAATCCTCGCTGGGCCCAAATGTCTGCCCAAAGTTCGTCGACGCTTTTGCCCCGGCGCCATGGAGTCGTGGTCAGGGATTTTGCTCGGGGATGTTCCTTCAGCGTATCACACTCCAATCTCACGATGATTTCTTTGGCTTCATTAAGAGCTTCATTGGCTTCCGTCACAAGGTTTGCGCGCACATAAAGCCCAGCAACAAAATTCCAGATTTCAATCAATACGGAAAGCTGTCTGGTTAATTCAATGCGCTCGGAGAATCTAGGAAAGGGAATCATTTCATCTTCCAGCCGATTCAATCTGTCCTCGTGAAACTCTTTCTGAATAAAGCAAAACACCGGCTCGACCAGTTTACTTCGTCTTGCACTCGATGAACCTGGTACTGTACCATTTGCTTCGTCCGTGATATTAATTCCAAAGTTTCCTTTACTATTCACTAGATTTCCATCGATTTGGGGTAATAACAAGTTGGGAATACTCTCTCTTTTCAGTGTTGCAAACGCTGGATTTACCGTCCCCGCTGTGATATCGCGATTCGACGATAGTGTTCCCGCCGACGATCTAGGCCGATTAGACGGTCCGTTGCTCGTGGTTCCCGTACTAACGATTCTTCCCTCAACCACTCCGCTTGAACTAGCCCGGTGAAAGTTAACGCTTTCTACACGATGTAAACTATTTTGGCGATAACTCTTCCGTAAAACATTCGGTCCATCATCCAGCATGGCCGTTATCGTCGTAGTAGTCGATGTAATCGTACCAGCTGTAGTTGAATTTCGCGTTCCAGGCCTTGAACTCGTACTGACATATGGTAAAGCAGAAGATTCCGTTTTTCTAGAAGCTTTTATTCGTCCAAACACCCATCCGCGAGTATCCCCACCATCATTAACTACACTGGATCCACCATCACAGCCATTATTTAGACCATCTCCCAATTTATTCATCGAGCTATGAGCATCACCAATTACTCTTGAATACATGGCAAATAATTCTCCACATTGTCCAACAGCTGCCAGAGGTCCATCCATTGCTTCAACCAACCTTACTTGGGTCATTTTCACCTGTAATAGAGATTCCTTTTCAAAAAAATTCATGACATCTACCACTGGTTTGCCGCCGTATTTCCCACTGGACTTACTTCGACAGTCCTGATTAAATGGCCCAAACAAGGTAACTGGATCGCGAAATTGTTCGAAAACTGCATCACAAAACCTTAATGCTGCACTATATTCAGAGCGTGATGATAACAACAAAGCCAATAAATGCCAAAACGGAATAAGATTTCGTTCACTTGCATACTTTTCCGGCTCACTGTAAAATTTGAACTCTGCTTCAACACATCGCCCTTTTTGTGATACCAAAGCTTGCTTAACCACTTTAATAGCCCCGTCAATGTCTCTCATTTCTGCCATAACCAAAGCAAGATGATACTTGGATTCTAAACTATCCGAGCAATTGTAAATCGAGTCCAACGACTTTCGCAAATAATTAACAGCTCTACTCTGCCTCCCCGCTCGACTTGCTACATCGTTCGTCCATCGTGAGATATACGCATTCCCAATTCCCAAACTTCTAAATGTCAATGCCACAAATTTTCCTCCCAATTCATTATCCAGTTCATCTTTATCACCTCCTAATTCTCCCTCAAGCAATTCACACACCCATTCCAACTCTTTGACATTCTCATAACTCCCAAACTTGCAAATCATCTGTATAGCTTCACAAATCGTCCAAATGAATCCATTTTCCGTATCTTTATCCCCCCCACCACATCCACTATGTCTGCTTTCCATAAGCTTCACATACGTTTCAAAAGCTTTCATGGCTAATTCAAACTCCCCTAGAGCTGCGTGAACAACGAACAAATGGCGAAGAATTCTACTCGATAAAAAGAGCTTTTGTGCACTTCTATACAAGAATCCAAGTACTCCTCGTGTAATGGCTTCTTTACCTCCACCTCCCACTTCCTCATCCTTCCAACTCTCTCCACTGAATATATGCCAATTCTTCATCACCGCTTCCACCAACATTTCAACTTCCACATTCTGTTCTCCTTGTCGTGGAAAGTCCCGCACTCCACTGATCAAAAGTTCATATGTATTTTCAACTTTTTTAAGTTCACAACTTTGAGCGTACTTGGACCCCTTTAATTCAACTTCACTTAGGAGTTCCGGGTGAAAATTGATCTTAGGATGAAATTCATCGGATCTTCCATCGCATACAAATCCAAGTTGATTAATATTACTTACCAAATTATAATAGGCAAACCATAAATCTCGATTCCACTTTTCCAACTTCTCAGAGTCCCCCGGTAAATTATACCAGTGTGATGCCCACATTCGAAATGCTCCCAACACTTTACCAATCTCTTCATTATCCAGTGAACTCGATATTGTGTACGCATGACATAAATTCCCCAATAACCTTAAACTCCACTGGGACAGTTGACCGGCCACTGTTCCTCCCGCCGATGAAATGTAGGGTAAAATCGATGAATACGTTCGAATAGCTTCTTCATAATTTGAGTTTTTCTCGTGAAATTGTCCTCGCATTACCACGGCTTTAATTGCACACACTCTAATCCAATTTCGCTTTTCCTTTATTTCCTTGGAAAATCCCTCAAACGCTCCCACAACATCAATCGGTATTAAAGCAATTGCTGCCGATAAATCTGCCAAACTTTGATGAATCCACGCTGCACACACAATACCTTCAAACGAATCTTCCGGATACAATAATTTTTGCTCTTTTGCCAGAGAATGTACCAGCGGTAACAACGCTGTAAGACTTCCCGTTAAATCCGTTGCTTCACTTCCCTTGGATAATAAGCAATACACTTCCGCTTCCGCTTTAATAGTTTGAGCAAGGCCTATACATCGTCTCATTTCATTTCTCAGTTCATTTTCTCCCAAGTTAAAATTCCCTTTTTTCATAAACCCTCCTCTTCCTCCAACTACTTACACTTTCGTTGCGGCGCATACCGCTCCAGTTTCTTCACCATGTCCGGTAGTTCACTCCAACGACCCGCACAACGCGCATCATCTAAGGCCTGAACCAACCGCGACACTTTATCCGAGTCATCGCCATGACTTGCCTATAATTTATTCATGTTAACAATTCTATACTCTTACGTTCCTCCTTCACTTACTGTCATCGTCAACTTTGACAACCTTGTCCTTCAATCTTTTCTCTATTCTCGATTTCCATTCCACGCATTCATCCACTCCAACCTTCGTACCCAAATCGTTTCCCAATTTTAACTATTCCAAATTTTCCTGTGTTCAACTCATTCAGTAAAATTATATTAAAACTCCCCCTTCAATCCTAAATATTCAAAACTTTTCCCCTCAATTTCCCTTCGTCCTTCTCACGCTTGCGCGTCTTCCCCAATCCACCCCTCCTCCATCACGTGCCATCCCCTTCTCCGCTTTGCTGATTAATCACACCTCGCTTAACCTTTGCCAATTTGCTCGAGATGCCCGGAAAAGTTCACGATCGTGATAATTATTTTTCGAGAATCTTTATTTTCTCTTTCACTCCAATGTTAAATACTTCGGCTAAATTTACTCTTATCACAAATTCTCTTATCAATGATCCCCCATCTATCGCGCAAGCGCTACGTTTTCATACTTTACTATCTTCAATCTCTGTTTCCCACATCTCTTCCCCCCAGTCTGATGATCATTTGCTCGCTCTTAAACGTCTAACCACTCAATTGCACTCCTCTCTTCAGCGTATAAATGATTCTACTCATCTATCTGCTTGGATCACCCTAATTTGCTTATTCGACACTATTCCTCTGGACGCTCATCTTTTAGACAAAGCACGCCAATGGTGGTTCAAAGACCTAATTCGTTTGCTTAATTTACCCCGGTTACCCCCCTCTTGCAAAATCCTCGTCATTGCCAACTTCTCCCATATATTGCGCCTCGCACATGAAAATCCCGCGTGCATTCGTGAGGTCGTCACTCCTGTTTTACCTGAATTTATTCGAACTTCTCTACACTTGCTCCATCTCACTCTTACCAATACCCAAATATCCCAATCTTTCATGCACCGGAATCTATGTCTCGCATTATTTGCTGCGCTTCTCGATCTTCTGCCCGCTCACCCAACCATTTTTCGCCCTTTTCTCTCTAGGTTAACCTTCATCGCAAATTCCGTATCCCTTAACCTTTCTCTAGATTCTTCATCCCCCCTACCAATTTACCCTTCTGAACTTCGACGTCTTGCCACCATCTTCACTTGTCAACTCTACCACTGCTCACCCAAATTAACCGTTCTTCAAGAATGGACAAATCGTTTTTCCCATTTAATCGATGCTGTTCATACCACCCTCCACAAAGTTTTTCGTACTTACAATCACGAATCTCGCAATCATAATGGTGATGTCGGTAACTATTCTCAGCCCTTTTCCTTTGACTCAGATCCTGTACTTCAATTACCCCCTTGTCACGGTATACTTGGTTCATACGACCGTATCTCCCATTGCTTTGACTATATACAAGCATTTCTTTCATCACCGAGTCCTGGGTGCATTTCACTACCCCTCGGCAAGCTGTTAAATCTTGCCTTGCGTATACTCCGCGCCAAAATACCCGACTCACGGGAGACGGCTGAATGGAAACGCCTTGAAGTTTTGAATCCTCGCGTATCCAAGCAGGAAAAAATTGAGCTTTGGTCTACGCTTCCTCAGCTTCACTGTTTGGCTCTTCAGTTACTTACTCGTTTGGCCGAACTGCTCAAATCTGCTAGCCTGAACTTCATTTCACCCGCTGTTCAAGCCCTCACAAGGATATTTCCCACGTCCATGTACTGCCCCAAATTCCGTAGTTCAGCATACCAATTCCTACGCAAAGCTTTACAACTGCAAGGTCCAACGTTGGCTCTGCGTCCCGATATAATAAAACCAGTATGGTTACTTGTTAAAGCGTCGTTACACGATCTCACTAATGCAATCCACCACCAAGATACTTGGTCCATCCTTCATTATTCCGCTTTAGACATGCTTGCCAGTCTCCATGCTATACCTGCGGAGTATATTCCTTTTCATCTACGTCAAGAATCAGACTGCCTTGCACTCCAGTGTAGAGCTGCACCAGCATTACTCTCGAGTGCACTTAACCCCAATCCAATAGGCTTTAATTCCGCCGAAACTATCATTCAACTTGCAACTCAATTACTTCCACATAATCTGACCTTTGAAGCTCTGATTAGGCCCCGCATGCCAACTATGAGCTATTTTACACCAGTATCGCCAAAACCACCCCTTTCGCCACATCGAATCACCACACCGCCAATTACACACGAACGTCAGTCTAGTCCACAGCAAGAATTACCACAATCACCATTGCCGTTGTCAACTACAGCCGTTATGACAAGGGAAAGGGAAGTTGAACCAACGCCGTTGAATGAATTGCCACAACCGGATTCAACGCCTCTCGCCAGCCCTGTGCTAAACGCAAATCCTTACTGCTATGGTGAAGATGAGAATCCTGATGACGACGATGAAATACCTGTTCTCACGGTCGATTTTGAAGATTCTGAGACTAGTTCTTGAGGCACTACGCGTACGCACACTAGCATTTATACAAATGTCTGTGTATAGTTATTTCCTGGGAGTATTTACGCGGGAGGTCGGGGTTTTGTGCTTTTTCTTAGTCTTTGAATTGTCACCACTGCGCCAATCCCACGATACGGGAGTAGAGGCAAAATCTGTGCTGGCCACACGAACGTAGCTGATCACACCGGCTTCTACGATTGCTAACAAAATGCATGCTGAGCCTCGCTTTATGCGCTCATACAATGCATTATCACGTTTGGGAGATTGCTTGCCAATGTTCACACTATCTAGAAGTCCGAAAATAGTTTGCGCATCCGGAAATCGGGAGAATCCCTCCGAATTTGTGGGAACTACTACAACGTTGAAATCAGGCTCTGTATCAGCGCGTCGTTTAGCGTACATTGAGCCCGGTTTATAAACGTGAAACGTTACGGCCCATTGTGTATGATTAACAAAGTGGGGAGGGTTGGATAACATTTCGATGCGACGCAATTGACTGAAGATTTGGTCTGTGCAAGGTCAAACTTAGCTTAAACATACATATACGAATATTCCCAATAATATTAAACTGTTGCTCACTGTAAGATGTATAAACTCCGGGGGAAACTAGTGGTACAGTGATCCACCGGCGCCAAAATTTCACGTATCGTCCGATACATGACCAAGCTGAGTGAATACCGGTTCTAGCAAAGTTCACTATAGAACGCCAACTCAAGGATGATAAGAGACGGCGAACAGCGGAAGACGGGGGGGAGGAAACGGTTAATAAAGCCCGCTGACGTCTCTCGGGTCTAACTACGACGTAGCCTAAACGCTTTAAGTGAGCGTAAACCTGGTAAATGGCCAATGAGTTACCCGAAGCTAGTAGAGTATAAGCTCCCTGTAAAGTAACATCAGACTGATCAATCTTGAGAATTAATGAACCCCGATCCACCAAGAATAACGCTTCTTCCCATTCAAGCCATAACGCTCCGCGTTCCCAAGTTCCCATGGTAAGCGCAAAATTTCCCCGTGGCTTGGAAATTGAGACACGCCCGTCTAAGTATTGGCCTTGGGAAACACCTTTACTAGGATTATGAACACGTCCCACAGTTAAAGCGCGTAGCATGGCAACTCGGGATCCTGTTAGCGCCCGACGCTGTACCGTAGTATGGACAGGTTCAAAATCCTTTTCCCCCCGTGTCCCCGTTCCAGTAGGATGATTAACATTACCATTTTCACGTCTGTATTCACGCACAGATACGCCCACAAAAGTTTCATACGGTCAAACTGATTAAATTCCTGGCCAATGTTAACGACAAAGCATACTCACATTACCTGATCCAGGTACCGAAAATCACACGTTTCATCGTCCCCATCACATGCATCCTGACCATTGTATAAATCAACATTAATTTCTTCACAATCCATTTAAAAGTTTGCAACAAAAAATCTTTCCACTGATCTCGTCCAAAATTTCTACCGCGTCAACCATTTCACCATTGCCATAGTGGGCAGATTCCATTACATAATCCCTGGCACGTGGCCAGCCAGTCCTGTGACCAGGCGGGTCACGTGCGGGCTGAAGAGGACGATCAAGTGTATAGGCTGAAGGTTAATAAAGTGAGGGAATGAAAGGTAAAATTCTAATTTACAATGTTATACTTGGTTAAAAGACATTTTTAGAAGGGGGAGAAGACTCTTCATCCTTTTCATAACCTTCGGTTATCATATCATTTAAGCCTAGTGCTTCATTATCTTCATCGGTACGTTCGAATTCCCGTATTGATATAGCATCGTCCATTTTAGGCGCACTAAAACTTTGAACATAACTTTGTGCTAAAGGATCTCGCATTATCATGGTGAAATCAACTTTTGCATTTATAGCATCTTCTAATTTGGCAAAGAAATCATTCCACTTTTGACGTTCTTCATCAGACATACTATCACCAGTTTCGGTATCATCGTCAACCGAATCATAAACTACCGATTTTAGATCATCACGAATTTGAGTTAAAAGTCCCTCAATGGTAGTAAAACGTCCACCTAATGTACCACTTTGTAAAGCAAGTTCTAATTCCGGAATATTCAATGCACACGAATCCGCTTTAAGAATATCGCGAGAAAGATCCTTCTCTTCGCGTACTTTAACCGTAATTTCAGAACCTTTTTCCGGTATAGACCCACCCGTTTTAACATCAGTTGATCGATCTAGATGTGTAACATTGAATATGATTAGTTACCAATTATTTTACGCAAACCTTTTTAATGTTTCATGACTTACATCCACATTCATCGCATACTGTGCTCACTAGCACTACTTGTTTAAAGAATGGAATATTCACCAATTTCATATTCGTTATACATTCTTTATTACATCCTGGACATGTTGCCGGAAAAGTATATAATTGATTTTCTTCCCATTCTTCCGTGAAATCGGTATTTGCGAAATCCGCCCCTACGGGCAATTCAGGCATCATCCGGTTAACATGATACTCATTTTTATGGGAATCAGTCTCATGTGGAATTAAGGTTGACTTGTGCATAGCATTGTGTAATTGGTTCAACCATTCTCGGGATGCAGGTGAAGCATTTTCACCTTCATCCGAATCAATGTTAGCGTAGTCAAACAATTTAGAATCGATTTTGGAATCTTCGTCGGAATCTTTATCCATTTTGACACCATAATCACTCGCCAAACCCAATGCCACATTTTGTTCTGGACTACGATCGTATGTAACTTTGGCATATTTACCAATCATATCTGATGTGGATGGTTCAATCCATGAGTTACCAGCTGGGTCATCAAGGTATACGGTAAAAGGGAAAATTTCACCCTCCTTTAACTGATCTAAGGATTCAATTACACTTTCAACTCGTTGATATACATCGGGATCCTCAAGTTTTCTCTTTTCTTGATCCAATTGTAAATCTGACGAAGCCATGGCTAGTAAGCCTTGAATATTGGTAAGTTGGCCACGGCCAGGAGGTATTTCCAGATTTGCTTCGTTAATTTGTATGGAACATGTTTCACTACGAACCACTCGACGGTTTAAATCGTCAGGAGAACTTAAAACAAATACATATTTGGCACCTTGATCCTGGGCTTGAACAGCAGGTTGAACTTGATTATTTTCAAATCCACAGAAAGTACAGTTGAACGACATGAGAATAACTTCTCGAAAAAAGGGTATTTTAGTGAGTAAAATTCGTGTTGTGCCCTAAAGAATTGTTACAATGTTAACGTAAACTGACTACTCACTAAATTTTTACGATAATAAGTTGATTATGGCCTAATGGTACTGATGTTGATATATTAAACCTACATTTTCACGACAATTCATACACAAGCTCTCAATCTCCTCCACGAGTTGTGATTTTTCCGTTTCCGAATCCGACGAGTACCCAGATCGAGCTGCTTCATGTGATTCAATTACCTTTTTAATGCTAGGAAACTGACTAGCTTCATGCTTTTCGCTAGGCATTGTATTGGAACTTAATGCGATTTGTCTTCGTAAATTTCTTTATAACTATGGCGTAGATAATGATAGTATTGTAGAGTATCTTTTTATAGTACTGCAAAAATTGTAAAAGTCATATTGCTATTAATACAAGTTAACCGGTAAATGGTTAATCTTATCGATAATCCTTCCAAAATTATCTTTGTAGACCAAAAATCCCAGAAAACTCGTCTGACAAAACGCTAAACCTCGTTTGCACTGTGTTCTGATCGTCACTTTCACTTTTGGGTGGGGTAAATATACAGTTGGATTATGTAATAGTACCTGATGCGGGTCGGAGGTGGTGAGTCGGATTGAGGGCGGCGATGGTGGGGCGTGGTGTGGTGCCGTGCGATGCGATGCAGTAAACAGGCTAGCTTGATCGGCTATATAAACAGTAGAATAATGCTAGTAAATATACACCGATAAAATTAAAGAGTATATTTCATAAAATCGGAAAGGTTAAATTGCCTAGTTTCACCAGATGCTGTCAAGGTAGACCTTCCTACTGTGGTAGAGGATTTACCATTTAATAGTGGACAGGTTGAATCTTTCGGGTGTCGGGTAGTAGTTGATCTAGGGTTTAATTTATCTTTAGTCAACGTACATTTTTTAATGGGAGATTGACATAGTGAACAATATTTTATACGAGATTTAGTCGCCTCCGGTAATATTGCCCCGCAAACTAAACATATATCATCTAAAATATCAAGTTTACCCCGACATGTTTCAGCTACATTTGATTCTTGAAGCTGAGTAACAAGATAAGCTGCTATTCCCGGGGAACTAATTGCCAATTCTTTAGCAGCATCTTGTAAAAACCGGCCCCTATTTATCGCATTACGATTTGCCATGATATCAAAAATACTAGATTTTCCAACGTTCCAACTGTAAAATACTTCTTTACCGAACGTATAGATCACGGGATGTTTTTGATTGGATAATCTTTTAGGATATATGTATAAGCCGAATATCAGTAGTATTTAAAATGTTTGTAGTAAAGGAATTTTTGAAAGTGTTAAAAATTTCGGATGTTTATTCCAGCCAAAACTATATTGGTTTACAAATATGGACAAGACAAATCAATCAAAAGGGAGGTTTCAAAGTTTAATAAATGCATGGATAGAATCGGGAGATGACAAGTATGCCGAAATGGTGAAAAATTTTCCGGGGGGAAAAAGGGAGATAAGTAAGAAGGAAATCATCGATACCGTGAGAGACTTTATTCATTTCAAGGGCAAAATTAGTGGTAAACAAGACGAATACCTTGCAAGTTTGATCGATGAAGGTAATATTTTGGAAAGCAACCTTTTACAAGATTTAAAGGCCACTTGCTCTCGTATGATGAGGGCAGGTAAGAACTGCACTTATAGTTTCATAAAGGCTGTTGATAAGGCTAGCCGTGATAATGATATGTTGTTACGCTGTACGCAAAAGGAATTAATTCAAATGCTCACGGAAGAAAATGAGCCAAATACACTAGATAACCTTATTTATGCGACGAGATATTTTATTCTTGGAAAAATTGGAAAATTTGAGGCGTGTTTAGATAGTGATGTAATGGGAAATTTGGCCACGTTAGCCATGGTTAACAGGAGGGAGAACTTGAGAGAAATGATACAGGCCATTATAGCGAAACTTGTCAAGATAAACCATTACGGAGAGATTCAAGATTATTTTAATCAAATTCGGCAGGCTGATAATCAACGTTATGAAGAAGGTACACTGGAAAGGTTTTTTTCAGTGTTGATAGGTGTACTAATGGGAAGTATAGAAATTGGCAATCGACTTTACGCTAGTGCGGGGGGCAGGGAGTATTTAGAAAGAATAATTATGGGCAAAAGGATAAAGTTAGTTCGAGTTGCTCTTGAGGCGATTAATTTAATGAGCAATGAGAGTGAAATGAGGAATCAAATTAAGGAATTATACTTGGATTCGCTAATCGGCGTTTTCGAGGGTAAATGGGCGAAAGGATTATCGGTTAAGGCCGGCTTGATACTGAGTAAAATAGTAGAAACTGAGGGAGAGAAGATTGAGTTAACAGAGACATTTTTAAACGTAATTAGTCAAGAAAGTGGAAAAGAAGAGGATGATGATGTGAAAAAGATAGAGGCAGAAGGTGGGGGAGGGGTAGGGGAAGGGGGAGGGGCAGTCAAAGATGTGGATAAAGCAGACGCTATGGAAGCCTTAGCCATATTAACACGGGATAAAAAGATTCAAGGGGAAATGGGAGGTGAGATTGGAGAAAATGTGGTTAAATGCATATCACTGAATGAGTACTGCGCACTATCAATTATTGACAACTTGATAAGAATTTCAGATACCCAATCATTTGAACTGGAAAGTATATGCTTGGGACAGAAGTTAGAAGGTATAAAACTAAATGACAAACCGGACAAGATTAACCACCAAGATAAACAATGGAATGAACAGATTAAAAAAGAAGCCATCAAGATAGAAGAACCAATAAAAACGGACGAAGCTAGCTGTGAAAAAAAGGAGAAGGGTAGGATTGGAACGGAGCTGAATCAATCCTCACTAAATCCTTTACATGCGAAGAGCAATGTGAACAACAAATTTGCTATGAACCAGCAATCCTATAGGTTGGCGAATTATCGACAAAATCTTGTCAATTTTTCCTCTCTTTCTCCTCCCCATTCCCGTCCCAGTAATCCTTACCCCACAGCACAAATTATGGAACAGAATACCCAAAAAGGAATTTCCCAATTAGGAAATGTCTCTATGAGACGAGACGAAATCCCAGACGAGACGACTGACGTCATGGGAGTGTGTAACAGAATGCTGGAGTTGAATTTATTGGGAGAAATGGAACGAGTTATTAGGACACGAGGAACGGGGCTTTCCAAGAGGATTGCTATCGAAGAATTAATTTGTAAAATTATCTTCAATTTGACCCTGCGCATCAATAATACGGGTTGGTTATGGCAAAGGGGCGCGGGAAGATTGGCAGTAAAACTTTGGAACCACATAGAACCCGTTGAAGAATTACCAAATCGGGAAACATTTTATGCAGTTTATTATCTCTCACTAGCATTTTCCGTGATATTTTGCTGTATTCCCGCGAACCTTCTCCCAAGCGCTTCTAGCCTTTACTCTCCATTTCTTCTACTTATTAATCTTCATGCACAGCTTTTAAAAATTCCTAATCTCTTC
Organism: Herpomyces periplanetae; assembly: GCA_009733715.1. Classification (NCBI taxonomy): domain Eukaryota; kingdom Fungi; phylum Ascomycota; class Laboulbeniomycetes; order Herpomycetales; family Herpomycetaceae; genus Herpomyces; species Herpomyces periplanetae. The sequence continues at coordinate 9,559 of WMKJ01000081.1, read as the reverse complement.
CCCCATTTACCCTATACAAATTCAATTACACCCCAATTTCTCGCTTTAACTTCCCTAATCAACATTGCTGCTTGTCCATATTCTTCTCCTTCTTTACTTTGCACAATATCCCATCATTTTATTCCACTTATTCCCTCAATTCTTGAATCTTCTTCTTCTCCCGCTCTTCAAGCCCTCCTTCTTCGCCTTATTTTAGCCTTGCCTTTTCTTGAATCTCTTCCCCTTCTTCCTCCTTATTTGATCTATTTTTCCCCATTACTTTTATCAACTGACATTCAAGTTAAAACTTTTACTCTCCAATTTTTCGCTAAATTATCACCTTTATTACTTCCTCTATTCTCACATTTCCCCGACATTATGACACAAATTCTCTCACAGTCTATAAATTCATCCTCCCTTTTAAAACCTGCACTAACAATCGCTTCACATATTTATCCTCCCCCTCATCCTCGCATACTCTCCCAGGTAATTGATAACCCCGCATTTGCAGATGAAAATGACTTGATCCGGCTAGCTAGATCATTACTATCTTCTTGTTAGATTGACTTTTATCTACTACATCATTTCACTAGGAGCAACTCGAATTGCGTAGATGACAACCCTCATGAAACTTAATATGTAAATTCACCCATACAAGCACACCTGTATACCTACATACATACTCACATACACACACACACTACTGAATCCTTATGTCTTGTACAATCCTAGCTCTTCTCCTACCTTATCCTACTTCACTTATGCTTATTCAACCTTGCACATACTCCCCCCTCACCCACTCTAATCAACACCGCCATCTTTTAGCGTCCATCACCAATCTTCTCCCAAATACCATGTAACGCCCTCTGGCTTTTCCTCATAAAACCTTACACTCCCACTTATTCTGTACATGCAACTTTTCGACCTCCACCTTGGTCATATTTCCCTTCACGGGCGAGGAACCCTCTTCCTACTTCATCAGCATGTCACCATCACCATCAGATTTACCCGCTCCATCGTCCTGCTCGCCCTCCCCTTTCCTTCATTCTCCCAAGTCATCCCCATCTGCCCCATTACTTCTTCCTTCTACATTACTCTCACCCTCGATAGACTATACCCCACTGGAACCCAGTAGTCAAGCGACTCCAGACGTCTTGAATAGCACAATGGATTGCCAAACTAAGATTGAATCGCAAATTCCAATCGTTTCCCCCGAACAAGAATTAATCGCAATTGAGAGACATCGACAATTGCGTGAGCAGCGTAAAACCGGAGTTAAAGCACTTGGAATCAAGCGGAAACGTCAGTCATCTTTACACCCTCGTCCTTCAACATCTACATCAATACCTACCCAAGGTCAAGTCATCTGGTCAAGCAATGCATCGCCCGATTTACGTCGTGAACAACTAGACCAACTTGATCGAGAAATACGCTGGAATTGCTTTATATTTCATGATCATTGTTTCATGGATGAAACAATACGTATGGTATACGGTGAAAGTATTCCTGCAGAACATCCACTTTACCGTGCAGCTCGTACGAGGTTTATGGATATGGCTAAAGCCTTTAAAAAGCAAGTTCTTGACAAAGCTCGACTACATGTTATATCGATTTGTCAACAAAACCCTTCATCTAACCTTTCTACCCTCCACGATAAGCAATCTCTTTCGTCGTTTTTTCTCGATAATTTTTCTCCTACCAATTTTTTCCGGATATGGGCTTACATGAAAAAATATTTTGACCTTCACAAATCTCACGAGATTGCTGTTTACTGGTGTAAATCCCTCTACGTTAACATATGTACCGTGGTCAAAATGTGCACGATTGACAAACCTAATGATATACAGGCCCACAAAGATTTATTACTCTTTTACGATGCATTACCTACCGCTACGGTATTCGAAACGGTATGTCGAGGGGCATTTTTTGAGCTTTCAACTCGCGTAAGAATTAGAGCTCGCGCAACTATACTCCGAGGAGAAGATTTATACGATGATCCTCGTGAAAAACCCATCACAGCCCAGATGGATATATCACGATTAACAAAAACCTCAGCAGATAGTGAAAGGGAAATTAAGTGCGAATCCATTTCATCTAAAGTTTCGACAACTTCCAAACCTTCATCAATAACTTCATATAAGGGAACCTCATCTGCGCTTCAATTGATATTGCATACTGAAGATACCCATGAAAGAGATGCGATCAAAACCGTACCATCCGATTTATCTAGCAAAAAACCCTCTTCTCCCTCAATATATAATATAATGTCCACTACACCTACTACCACTATCTCTACCTCTTACGCTGACAGTGGACATCATGAATCAGAAAAACGTTCAATATCAAGGGTATCGCCATCATCATCATCATCATCAATATTATCACCTACGTACTCGAAGCCAAGTGAAAAGCAAAGAAAACTTGATTGAGGCCAAAAAATGATCACAAATGAAAGAGATATGAGGGGTGGTGAGCAAATAATTGATAACTCATTGGTTAAGTTTGGTGTTTAGGGTTAGGGTTTACGATAATGAATTGGTGGTTAACCATTCAAGAAATTAATAAATTGTACATGGTTATGAGGATAGATGGGTCGAGATAAAAAGTTTTTTCGTATATTTAACAATTAGACCTTGAAAGGAAAATCGCATCGTGAAAGGATATATTTTGATAGTTACATTGGAACTCAACGCAACCCATAGATTATACGGCATAATATATAACGTGTTAACTTCCATAGTAAAATGTCATTTTGTTCCCCTGTTTCATTGGCTCAAATTATTCCCAAAGCGTGATGATGGATTGATACTACTGTAAGTGGGGCAAGGTGAAGTGGGGTTGTTGAGGTTGAGATGGTAGTCATTACCGTATTTGGCACCACTGCCACCGTTGAGATTCAGGATGATGATATGTCTAGACGAGATGACATGAACAACGTAGTATCTCATGCACGAGTAAACACGGCTTATACCGAATGGAAAGTTGCAACTGCCATTATTACTGGTAGTGCCAATTTTATTAGGGAACAAGAAACAAATTCCGTATGAGTTTATGCGAAACACGTGAGCATTCTCATAAGGGTAGTTTGCATATGTAGAGAAGTGTGGCGTGGTGCAGGAACGGGGCGGTGCAAAGCGTATCGTGAAGTCGTGTACAGAATCATTCGCACAGTATTTTTTGGTGTCATGACAGCTTAAGAAATACCGTTTCGTTGCAATAAACTGTATGATACTTGCATGTTGCTTTTATGCGAGGTGAGGTGCAGTACACTATACTATACTATATTATGCCATGCTATAGTAAGATGCAATTTAGTATATGGCCTGTTTGTGTGTGTGTGTGGTTATCATTATATCAGTATAAATGATCTCCATTTTTCTTCATATCAGCCCATTCGTCAGTATTTCTCGGGATTAATCGATGAGCGTTCAACCTATGTTAACCTATTTCGTTCTATCTGTAAAACCGGAAGCTAATTTTGCTTAACTTTATTATTTACCGATTTCGGCAGTCCGAATCTTTCACTGTGTTTTATAGTCAGCTTTATAAAATACGTCTATCAGGGATATGCCCTGAAATGACTTTATTAATGTGTATCGTGCCATACAATACCACACCACACCACCTTATTCCATACCAGCTTGGCTTGGCTTAGCTTGTGCGTCTGCGGAAATATTTGACTTCCAAAAGATAATCTATCATGCCATGTGCGGCTACGACCGTTACAGTTAAAATCTTCCGTCCACAATATTCAAGCGTTAAATATAGCCTTTACCATTTCTTCCCAAATCATTTTGACCGATAACTTGAAGCTATTGGTTAAATTTGGAAATGTTACTTTGTCATGTCGGTGACTACCTCAATTTCTACCAGTAGTAAATTTATCTGTCAAGCAAATAAAATAACCTATTTCATCTCTCCGCTCAATCCTTCCCGACCATACACGTACATTTGCCTATCCATTCTCTCCAGGCTTTCCTTTCCCCACATCTTTAATATTCATTAAACGTATCCAGTTAGTACATCGCTACTTCACGCTAAACGCAGCGAACCCCGTTACACTCCATCTTCTGGGTGCTGGCTATCTCGTTTAAGCTTATCTGCCCAGCCTTGATCAAGCTTGATTAGGCGTGTACTAAAGTAAATCTATACCGACTAGTAAGCGAGTGTATTGTAACGTATCGTAGCGCATCGTAGTCCTGTATACACTACAGTTTAATATACCATACCATAACAGAGAATAGCATTGCTTGACTTTCTTTAGCGTATACTTGACTTAATAATAACCTCTTACATCCAAATTTCCTTAATTCAAAATATATCTAACAATCCCCAGTCTTTACCACCTGTACACTTGACTTTCCTATCTGTGATCGCGCTTTTCCTTTCACTTAAACATACTATCTCACTAATGCACTTATGCCTTTCATCTTCATTACTACACCATAATCATCTGCCCTCCCGTTCTTCGTTCAAATTCAGCTTAATTGGTTTTTGCCGCATGAAAATTTATCATCGTATTAACATGGATCTCGCTAATCGTTAAATCTTTCACTCAAGTATCAGTTACATGATATTCTGTTTCGCAGTGTGACCGTCTACATGATCAAACATTTTATTTATCGGTTAGATTGCCATTTATTCTAGTCTCCCTTTTCCCATTAGTTTATCCTTCTTAAATATCTTCATTTTGCCTCCTTACTTTTTTTTTCCATCCCTCTTACTTTTATTTTACCCTCCCATTTTGTCATATCCCTCATTTGTAATGTCACCAACGTTATGTGTTTACGTGGATCCTTAATGCAGGCACGTAACACTTTGTAGGTTGACTCTCTTGCTCTAAAAAATTACTTAACTTACCCTACCAGATTGCCTTATGTTTAATGTCCTTTCTTAATTACAACCAAACTTCTTATCTATATATTATCTCTTCTTACCATTAAACTACGTTAAAATCTATATGAACATCTATTTTTCCATTGTTAATTCTCTTAATATTTAAGGCCTCCTGAACTAACTCTCTATCTGCACGTCACCAAAGTATTTGTTACCCGTTTATATTTTACCTTGTATCAAAACTTATCCTTCTCTAGCTTAGGCGTGTTTTAGTTAATTAAATCAAGTCAAACCTGTAACTTAACATCGATAAATATCCTTGAATTTCATATCTAATTCCATCGTACAATTTTCCTATACACACCCAAATGTATTACTGTACGCTTTACCCCGTACATTAATTTTCCCGGACACATAAACATTAGCATACAGGATTCATTATATTTTACGTTAGTATGAACCAATTTTCCTCGTATCAAAGTCTTAAATATTATAAATATTGAAGAATTAATCTCTCACTCATCATTAACCTCACTCGCTTATGCCTAATGCTGAGAGAATTATCGCTCAGGATACCTAAACTCCTCTGCACTGCCACAGCTCCATAAAACTAAATGTAGCCTGGAAATATCCGGTCCCCTCTACTTGCACCTGAGCTATCCAGGCGTATGGGAGTCCACCATAATACAATCTTCATGATCTATTACATGCCAGTTCTCCTTTTTGTCATATTCAAAGCGGCATCCTCCGTTTAAACATCCTATCCCATTTCACCAAACCAGAACTTAACCATTCAATCAATCTTATTACCTCGGGTCCTTTACTCCCTTCTCACGTGACCCACAACTTTTTCCTGCTTCTTGAATTACATAAGGCCTAGTTCGTTAAGGGGATGTTGTCCGGACACATTTGAGCTGCTTAGGTGAATCTATATTGAAAGGGTAATATATGTGTAGAATGGTGTATTTGTATTCGCGTATTAGCAAATTAGCGTATATACAAACATCTACCTATATGGGTATATATGCATACATAAATCTTAATGTGTGTCTATGTTCATGCGCATGTGTGTGTGTGTATATGCTAAAATATACATTACGGTAGTTATGATCTCAACGTTTATCGTTAATTTCTCAATCCAAGCTGTTCAATTCTCAAAAATTTAGTGGTCCATAGTGAATTTAGACCATAAATATGAAATGATAATAAATTTCATCGCTTCATATAATTTAGAATGAATCGGTTCCTAATGTGGAGCATCAGTAGCACCTTTAGTAGTTGAAATTACTGATAACCCAAAGGGTGACTACCGTAATAACAATAAAAATTGTACTGATGATAATACTATTTAAATCATCAATGATATGCACCACAACAACGTTCGTCAATTGCCTCATACGGACACCAAGTTTCTTTCAGACCATTATAATTCTGCAATTTACACTGTTGACTAGTCTAGACTATGTCCCTCCCACACCAATGCCCACATTCACATCCTTTCTAGCACTAACTCTCACTCTCACTCACCCCCCTCCCTCAAAATAAAACAATAAAAAGGTAAACTTTCCCTTTGCATACTATTCAAAAGCAGGATAGAGCGATTAAACGGTCACGTTGTCTTAAAAATTTCAATAAATGATAAATTTACTCATTCACAAGTTTTAAATATGCATGCTGTACCTAATTCCAATTATTGGTAACATTTATGTCAGCTTGGCTGTCAGTATCAATACCGAAACCATCCAAGTTTGTGAAGGTGTTAAATTTAACTCTAAATTTTACACTCATGACGCTTAATCCAACTTATAGTGTACAATCGTGAGGTGGATACTCAAATGCGCGGTACGCGCGCGTTCACACCCCAACACACATGTGCTATCACAAGCTGGGCGAACGCTACCATCAAGTCTTGGCATTTATAACACGTGTTACGACATGGGTCCGAATCTATCAACTCTTTCCTAATTCGACCATTCCCGACTTAACAAAGGAATCCGGAGAAGAGAATACGTGCTCACTTTATACTGCTGAATAAAATCATTTCCTTTTTCGTCATTCGTACCGTCCTCTTCCGTTACTATCTCTACCTAATTACTAACTTGTGTCCTCCCAGTTGTTTGACCGAGAAGGGTAAATTATCCTAATATAGACTAGTACTCTTTTACTATTTCCCTTTTCGTCACTCCTTCCTCACAATCCTTGACTAGACCCTCAACATCTCTACTCACTCTTGCCCTTATCGTCATAAACCAACCCACTCCACCATTAACACTTTCCTTTTTCAGCTTCCCCCATCATACCCCCTTCTTTCCTCTTTCGTACATCATGTTTTTCCTTTTCTAGTAACTTATTCCCTATTTCAGTAATTTTCATACGATTTATCTTCATTCGATCTTTCTTCTCTACCTACTCTTCTCGTGTTTTGCTGAACCCGCCGGACGCTCTTTCCATTTTCCCACCTTCGCTTCACCTCTTCGCCCACCGTCATCCGCCAATTTACAGCTTGTTCCGTCCATTTCTTCCTTCTTTTTTCCCCCATCCAATTTCTTTTATAACTGCATTTCCTTTCCACATTCTCTTCCTTTTCTTCCCACCCCTCTTCCGACCTTATCCATCACCTCCTTCACTTTATTCCAAACTTTTCCCTTCATTATCACCATCCCTCCATTCTTCCCATCCTCATCTCATCGTTCTTACTTCTACCCAAATATCCTCCCCTCGCTTATTCGTCAATTTTCCCTTTTTATACCCGTTGGCTCCTCTTTTCATTCTAACCATTCATCCTCGTATCATCATCTCTTTCCAATCTACGCCTTTGTTAACCTGATCTCATTGTTTAACTAACCTACGTTATTTTCTCCAAAAATTGTCTTATTCCGGCAATTAATCCTTCAATTCTTTCTTTTGCTTATCCCCATCTTGCTCCCTCTTGAACTCGCGCACGCGCGCGTGTTTCCCAATCTACTTCTTTAACATCTCATTTAACTTCCCCATCTTCCGCGTCATTCTCGTTTATACGCCGCCGCCGCCGCCCATAGCGCCGCTGACATCATTTTATAGCGGTCGTTTCCATTCTCCTTCTAGCTTGCCTAATACACCTTTAAAATACTTTCATCAAATTTCCTCTTCTATTCGTCTCTCTTTCTTACCAATTTCATTATTCCTTTTTTTGCTTTTCACCGTCCCGTGTTCGGATAACTTCTAACTACGAATTGGTTTCACTCCTTGCTTACAACTTCGTCGCCCTGCTGCATTCCCTCTCCCCCTCCCCCGTTCATCCGCCGTATATCCCCTTACGATTATCGCTTCTTTGCATCACAGTTCTCCTCGCGGCTAGTCTTTCTAATTATCCGCCATTGCCTTCACCCTGCTTAGGATATCGAGTACTCCTCATTCTCCTATATTGGTCGGTCGGCCGTCCTCGGCAATCCGCTTCCTGTTTAATTGATGCATGTGCAACTTGAAATCTTACCCCTCCCGTGTTATTCCTTCTTACCAACTTTAACGTTGTCTTCCACGACCGTTCCAAATCATGACTGAAGAGGTTGCCAACCCTGATCATCGTCATCATCGACATCCTCATCATCATCTTCATCATCAGACTGCTCCCACTCCTTTACCCTCTACTCCTTCAGATGATTCCTCCAGTTCTGGCGTTATAAACGCTAATGGACAGCCTGTTACCGTTGTTCTACCCGGACCCGCTTCTGTAGCCACTCCTAGAAGCACGGGCAACGGCTCATTATCTGGTCCAGACCTTTCTAGGCCCATTAAACGACCTAGGCGCAGTACCGCCGACGAGGATGATGATGATGATGATGATAAACCTGGCCGTGAAAGACGAAAAATTGAAATTAAATTCATCCAAGATAAATCTCGCCGACACATCACCTTCTCTAAGCGAAAAGCCGGAATCATGAAAAAGGTTAGTTTATTTTCCATTACTCGCCCAATTTTCTCTTAAATTGTTTCATTTTTTCGGGGAACATCGTTCTGCCCTTGTCTTTTTACCATTCTGCCCCTCGATGTCCCATATTCGGACATCCCAAAGACCAGTGATTACCTCCGTCAATCCCTGCTCGGCCTTGTTTCCTCCATGATTTTCTTAGGTCTCGAAATGAGTCACTTCGGTCACACATCCTCAACGCACGTGTTTCATCTTTAAACCATCATTGCTTAATCCAATTCTTGATGATTGTGTCTCCATTCTATTTTCTTTTTCTCATTCACTCAGGCCAGACTACTAAGTAGTATATACCGTTATATTACCATCTTTTCTGCCTACCAATTGGGAATTTTATTTTCCTTTACTCTATTAAACGTTTGAATTACCATACCATCCTTTATCAGCGTGCAAACTAATGCATGTTCATTTTCATATTATTGTTACCTCATACTTTCTCAAAATGTTCCGTTATTACTCTGGCTTCCGTTGTACGTTGACCTTTTTCGCTACTTCCCAACCACAAAGAGTAGCCTCTTCTCGAAGCCAGTCAAATTTATTGAGGATAATAATCCCATGAATTGGAAATTCTCGATCCCAGTTTAAAATCGTACAAATGTGGTCAAGCTACACGTTCAACTATGACATGATGTTTTGTGCTGTTTTTTGTTACCCTCATCCTGTTTAGCGATATACACGTGTCAGACTCGGTTCTCATGAAAATTTTGACTAATAGAACTTTCTAGGCCTACGAACTCTCTGTGCTCACGGGAACTCAAGTACTATTATTAGTCGTTTCGG
>WMKJ01000070.1:0-68074 GCA_009733715.1 Herpomyces periplanetae | reverse complement strand
CTTTAAAGTGGTGAAGAGTAGGTAGCAAAGCAACTTCTGAGTTTTTAGGTCCATTGAACATATGGGGTAATTTTGTCAATAATTCGATAATTGGAACTTTTGATTCATCTGGATCAACAAATAAACCATGACACAGTGGTACAAATGGATTTTCAATGTCTGGCAACACTATCATTTGGGGTGCTGTAAGTTCTGGGGCAACATTATAGAATTGGATAGTTTTATCAAAAGTCATAAAGCCTACTTTTGCGTTACTAGGTAATGTTCTTCGAGTTGCATCACCAGTATCATAACTACCAGGTTCGATCCCGTACAAAGCAAGTAGTAAGCCGGCACAAAATGTCTCCAAAAAACCCTTTTTAACGGATTCTTCGCATATATCAAGTACAAATAGCCAATGAATTCCCGATGGCTTTTTAGTCCAGTATTCTTTGGGTACTATAAACTCGACGGTTCCACAGGTTAGCTCGGGACGCTGAGCTCGATCAATGCGTACACCAGTTGAGTCTAAAGGAGAAAAGTATTCCAAAGCAACATCATTAGGAAATGTGCAAAGGTTACATATAAATTTATTACCGCCAGCCTTAAATGTCATGAAAGGATTTATATAGCCGCGACAGCGGTGACAGCGGGGTGGGCCGTGTTCACCAAAATCTATCAATGGAATTGGTTGTTCACCTTCTTGTAGGCTAGCTAAGGGTTGGACTAACATGGCCAAGGGTAAACTGGTTGAAAGTTGTGCTTCCGATGTACTTGGAATATTATTCATGGTAAGACGAAGGAAGCGAGGGGAGGTATTTCCTTGATCAAAAGCTACGAACGATGTTGAAGCAGCTGGGGGAACACGACGTTCCATGGTAGGGTAAATTTGATCACGATAGTATCGGTCGGCATTATTTCTTGCGGAGGGTATACTGGGGATTTGGTCCAAGTCAATTTTATCATTAATGGAGGCATTTGGCTGTCCGCTTGGTAAATGAGATTGGAAGTTTAAGTTGGGAGGTTGTGAGTAAGGTATATTATTAGGTGGTACTAGAAGTGGGTTAACAGGTGCGGGAAATTGATTTTCTGAGGTGTGGGGAGGAATACTGCTTGAAATGGGAACATTTGTAACGTTTGAACCATGACTATTGAGTGTGTTAGACATTGAAGTATGGTCCGAAGAAGGTTCGGCAGCGAGATTTTCAAAGTAAGCATGTCGATCTTTTCTAGCTTTGCGTAAAGTTCCACCGGGTGCTTCAGATTTCATAGACATGTGGAGCATGGAGGAGGAAAGGTTATCCATTACATTATTTACTGGCATAGGATACTGCTGTTGCAAGATCGATTTATCAGAGTGAGAATTGATGTCCGGGGGAATGTTAGTAACTCCGGCAGCATGATAATTATCCAAGTTACTTGATTGTTGAAATGATGAAGTGGTAGATGGCTGAGCATTGTGGACCAACCCTTGGGTAGTGAGATTTGGATGAATTTGCTGTTGGGGTGGTGAACGTAAGGGGAGGTGTGGCGTAGTTTGGAGATGGTGATGGTATTGCTGGTGCGGGTGGTGTTGCTGAGGTTGATGGTGAAATTTTTGGTGTTGAAATGAAGGTTGACCGGACAAATTTCCCGAATCATCATAATCAAAAGGAGAGTTATTCGGAGGTTGATAAGCGTCGGGATGTGATGGAGTGTATGATGTAGGATTCGCCATTCAGACATGTAAGATCGAGAATTGAAAACTGAACGCGATACTCGTGTATAAACAAAATGTGATAATAAAGAGGTGATGGGTAAAGTTGTTGCAGAATACACAAAGTGTGAAAAGGAGAAAATTAATGGAGATGAAAGAATTTCACGGTCTTTTTTTCACGATGCTCGATAATTCTCATGGTGTTGTGCTCGTTAATTCAAACCAACTAAATCAGGGGCACCTTCCAAATTTACCGTTTTCAGTCTTTCCTTCCCCCCGCAAAAGTTTTACACAGCATCAATCCTAATAAGAGAGGATCAATAGCTATACCTTCCAAATATAGCAAGTATTTGAATCTAGAATGTCGCTTCACAAAACCTTCTTGAAGGATTCCGTGCTTCTATACACTCAGCCCTACGGCGGTTTCGTCTCGACTTAGCGGAAAATCAAAGTTCCATGTTACCACGTGATAACTTTCCGGTAATTCCGTCTCGTCTTTTTGGTAATTACTAAATAGGGAAAAAGGTTGATTTATTCAAGTTTTTGGCCTTCATCGTATGGTAATGTTAATGCTAATTTTAATGAAAATGCTAATGCTAACGCTGATATTACCGCTAGTGTTAATGCTATGTTCTATTGTTCCGTTCTGTGCTGTGGCAGGCTCTTAACAGTTAGTTAATTGTGTAGTTAAACAGTTACCTTTAGCCTTGCTCGGTTATCACATTTTTGCAAATTATAGTAATGGGTACACTTGAATTTGTTTAAACTTTTTAGGTGTTTTTCTAGGATTAGGTTTATAGGGAAAAATTACGAGGAACACTATTGAAGTTAAGCATTTTTGACCAAGACCTATATTAATACCTTATCATGATACGGATTCTTATTTCAAGTGGGTCAAAATGAAAGGTTATTTATAGTAAATAATTCAAGGCCAAAAGATAATTTTTAAACTTGATTACAAGCTTTTTGTTTTTTATTTCATTTGTTTCGGCAAGTTGTTACGAGTAGTGGTTTATGATTAAATATCAGGTTTGACCTATGCGAATGATTTATTTAAACCTATTATGGGCGTCAGCGGTAATTTAATTTCTTTGTCTCTACTTCTTGGAGGCACTACAATAATAGTATGGCTTTTATATGAGGTAAGATTTTGTTGTTTTAACCTTTAATTTGGTTGATGAACGGCGAATGTACACAGTTTATTATTACCATGTATTCATGCGCGTTACCTGCTACGCAAAGTCTAAAATTTCACTGGTTATAAATGGTATGGTGTGTACCGGGGGTAAATTATATTGAAGTATTTTATGCGTTGTTAAACATTTACCGCGATACAACCTTTGATCGGACAAGCCCTCATGTAAATTCTTCGTGGATTGGCAAAAGGGAAAATCATGTAAATGTAATTTGAGGTGGAATAAAAGTTGTTAATAGCTTGCTGTGGGAGCGAATATTTTTAATTTTGACATACACTTACAAACTTATTATTGCTAACATTAAAATTTTGATTTAGACATTCATTTTGTATCGTAAAGTTGTTAATGGCGGTGCAAAAATGATGGAACAAAATAACATTAAATTTTCGGTGGACGGTGTGAAGATTGGTGTAAAAGAAATCAAAAGTGAGGATTATGAAGATCGAACTCAAAGGTAAGTACACACTATTTAACGCGGCGAGAAAATATTTGTAGCGCAAGGTTAGTCTTGTCTTGTTTAGTGTAGCGATTCAGTTTAGGCTTGAGCTTGGATTGTATCGGACATATCATGGAACGTATGAGGGATTATTGTTACGATTTTGTTTGCGACAGTAGTTCTGCATAAGGATTGTTAACTTGACTAAAGCCACTTGTATTACATATTTTACCCGATTTACCGCATGTACGATTAGAGGAAGATTTGAGACTGTTGGGTCGATCTAACAGCTAACCTGAATCTTGTTGAACTAGGGTACTCGTTAATGCTTGGAATCTTGCTGGGACAGACCGCTCGAAGTATGTATTGAAAGGCTAGAGACAATCGGACAGAGTTATGCGATACTAACTTATACGTTTATAAAACTGGTAGGAAAAGGAGTGGTTCAAGATGGAAAATATTTTAAGATATTGGGAATAAATTTTGAAATGTCTGGTAAAAACAGCCGTGCACTATTGCTATGGAGCATATTTAACGGTTATAGTAGCAAGGTGGAAGAAATATTGGGAGCAAATAGACACTATGACAAATGGAGATTAATTTATCCCTTTTTAATGTGCATTTGTTGCGTAGGAGTAGTAACTGACGCTTGATGGGATATTTTTGTAAATACACTGATATTTTTGATGGTATACAGATAATCCATTTGATACACGGTTGACTAGTGTAATGTAAAAAGTAACGCACGAACAAAGAAAACAGCAAATTTAAAGTCTAGTTATGATCACAATATCATCATAATCTGGTGTACCACACAAGTATTACCCGGATTTATGGCGTAATCTATATTATAATGATTATATTTGGAAGGAATTTTTTGGGGAGGGAATATTGTGATTCGTAACGGAGGATTGTAGCAAATCTCCTATTGTTAACGCAAAAAGTAGATGGCAAGGCAAAGCAAGGTGAAGTAAAGTCACAAATATATATGAAAGAGTAAAGAGTTGGAATGCAATTGGTTGAGTAGAGCAATATTGAGCGGAAAGATTATGGCGTTTAAGTGAACAGCAGAGGATGTTAAGGCAAGGGATTGAGAGTAGTTATACACGATGATTGTAGTGAATCGATTCAGGATGAACAGGATATAGCGACTTGGGTGTACATATGATAGGGTAGAAGGGGGGGGAGATTTCCAAAATTTGGAAGTTTGAGTATAGGTGGGGGTAATTAATGATGGATAAATAAGTGAAATGACCCGTTCAAACAGGGCTTAAAGATGGTCAAAAGCGCTAAATATTTTACCCAGGGAGGGGGGGATTAGTTGTATGTAGAGCAAGCAACAGGATGTGAAGAGGAGAATGGTACGGATGAAGAACAAAATAAGGAACAGATGGATTTAGAATAAACTTTAACAATATAAAATTAACACACTAAGAAAGAATTGGCGTGAAGGGATTTAGGGAAATAAGAAAAACTGATATCGAAATAGGGCAGATAGGGAACTGGAGAAAGGTGGGATTTAAGGAATTTCTGGGAGAGGGTGAGGGAGGTCCAACTTTACGGGGTTGAAAGAAAAAGATAATAGATATTATTTTGAAACTTCCATACTGGCAGCGTGTCAGCTTGTCTTCTGGCTTGCTTAACTTAGTAGAATATCTAAAAAGTTCTAAACTAAGGTTAACCAAGAAAATTTGCCCCTCTTTTCCCCCGCTTACAAGGAATCCTTTTCGATATCACACTTATTTGACGTTTATCATTACGTTTTGGATAATTTGAACTATGATATATGACGAAGTTGGAATGAAGAAGATTCATTTGACTTAACCAAGTTGAAGATTTGCTAGATTGCTTGAACTGTTAACTTTTTGATTTTGATTTTATACGGGATAAGGGGAGTCGAAGTTTAACAAAGTGGTGAACAAGACAAAATCGTAAAAGCTGGGGGAGGGGAACTGAACAACGCCAAAAGAAGCTTGGGACATATAGAAGATATTGGGAGAAATATTTTGGGATTATCGTCATGCTCTCGTGAGCTAAATAATTCGAATTATATGATTGTTCATTGTTGATATGACATGGTCATGAAGCTATGGCGAATCCAGCTTTAGCAGTAAGTTTCAATTTTAAATTTTTACTTCAACATGTTGTTATGGGCTGGCCGGGTCGATGGGTAAAAGCGTGAAGATTAAAAACTTTACGTTTACGCTTGACACGGTTTAAGTCTTGACAAGTTTGGGGATGGGGGTGGGGGTGGGCATTCATGCTTAAAGTTTTACTTGGACTAAAAGGTTATGGGAGAGGGAGCGTGGTGATCATTTTAGATTCAGTATAAGCTGAAAGTTCAGCTCAAGCTTGCCATTTCTCGGTTACGTATGATTCAACAAAAGGGCAGTGAATTGGCCAAACAGCAACGACGAGAAATCGCTTTGCTACTTGAGGTAAGAGTTTGCAAGGCCGTGGGGTCAATGAAGGGGGGGAGTTGGTGTGATGGTGATGATGCAGTCAGGATGAATAGATTTGCACATACGCACGCACACTCACAAACCTGCTACTTCGTCAAGGAAGATTTAATGAGATTGTTATAGACTTGTTAACACATGGAATGAATAGCAAGGTAGAGTTGAATCAGCTCGTATACGGATTGAGAGTATTATACATAGTGATTTAATGACGGAGTTACATGAATTTATCGAGCTATACTGTGAACTACTCCTGGCCCGTTTACCGCAAGTTTTCGACCCTGAATTAAATACCAGTCCGCCTGGAACACCACGAGATATCAGTCCATCAGGAAGCCGTTGTGCTACACCGAACTTGGTTAGCAATGAGAGTAAACGCAGTAATTGGAGCGGCAAGTCTAATAGTGGCGGAGGTAACACGAATAGTACGGCGGAAGTTTCAACAACGGATCGATCATTAGAAGAAGCTATGGCAACACTTATACATGCAGCACCTCGATGCAATATCAAGGAACTTCAAGTAGTTCGAGCACTTTTAATGGAGGTATTAGGTCGAGATAAAGCGGGTAAAGCGGCTCGGGGTACAGGTTGTGCAGCACGAGTTTTGAGAAAATTACGACAGTTGGCGGGAGTACCACCACCGGCACTAGTATCGGCATATGTGTGTGAAATAGCACACGCTTATGAAGTTTCTCTTGAATGTTTACCGGACCAAACGGATGTTGGATCGACAGGATTTTGTGCAGGGAATAGTTTGAATGTTGGTGGTGCTTCGGGCGCTGGTACTAGTACTAGTACATGTATTAATCCTAATAGTAGTGGTGACACGGGGAAGAATGGAGGAGTTATGACGGGTGGAATGATCATGGGAAATAATGTAGGAGTTGGTGTAGTAGGGGCTGCACCGGCACCGAATGTTCCTACGTTCCCTTTGTCACATCAGCTTCCATCAGGCTTAAACGGGAAGAGAAATGATGGAGGAAATGGTAAGCAAAAGTATATTTCCAAGTTTAAGCTTGGATCGTTTAGCACATCAAGATCATCGCCGGTACCATCAATTATGCCGATTCCGGTGGTTCCGGTATCACCTCATTCGCATATAACGTATGGAGCACCATTATCACACAGTATAGTCCCGAATACTAATTCTTGCATGGTTAATCCGACACATGATAATATGTTGTACCCGATTGCACAAGTTGGACCGGGTAATAACAAAGTTACCATGTCAGGATTATACAGTGCAACAGGTGGTACACCGTACATATCTACGCAGTATACATTACCACGTACGTATTCTACATCATCAAGGTTATCTACACAGTCTTTGGGGCCGGGACAATATAGTGGGCTTGGAACACCGACGGGTGGTGGAAGTACAAGTGGAGGTATAGCGGGACAAGCACCGTTAGGCAATGGACCTGGGATGTATACGGCAAACAAGCCGTCAACTAGGCTCAGTTCATCACGGATTCCGGATTTACGGGAGTTGGAGCGACGATTTGCAGCTTTAAAGTGGTGAAGAGTATATTTAATTTTAAGGAATAAATGGTAGGGGTATTATGCAAATGAGATTTGTGAGGTTGAGGAATTGAAAGAGAAATTAACCATAGAGTCGAATGATTTAGTTGGTATTAAAGTGTGATTTATAGAAGGTTGACGGTATAAAATGGGGGAAGTTTTTTTAAGGGAGGGGATTAGCATATGATGGTAATTCAGATGCGTAGTTAAAAGCATTGTGTAAGTATTTATTCAAAGCTATGGCAAGCTGAAGTATATTCTAGAATATATAATTGTTTTTTGATATTAGGATTGTATTCAATTTGGGTTTTTTATTTATGATTTTCAAATGTTGGGATAGAGCTATTTGTGTGTGGTATACACGGGGAATAAGTGGAGGGGAAAAGTGAAGGGAATTTGTAGGATTGGTATGTTAATGATGGCATAATTGGAAGGGATATTTTGGTATTGGTGAGATGGATTGGGGGTTGTTTGAAGGTAATGGTGAAGCATAAGGTGGTTAAAGGTTTAAGTGAGGAGTGAAATTGGAGAAGCCTTTGCTTTATATTGTCGCAGTAAGGATGTATGGGTTAGCCTCTAATTTTTCGCAAATTTCCCCATGAAAGCCATTTTTTGGGATTTTTGGGGTGAGAAGTCAGGGTAGGGTTCTATGAAAGAGGGGAGGGGAGTGTAAGGTTAGCAATTGGACAGGATGAGGTATACTAGTGATGATGATAGGAAAAGGTGAACTTACGCAAGGTGTACGTGAAGGAGTTTGGGATAAGGAATTGAGAGTAGAGGTGTAGAGAGGAGTATGATGGGAGGGTAAAAGGTTTTGACAATTGGATGATGAGTTGGCATGATAGGTTTGGGGATTGGGAAGGTTTAATTGGGGAGAAAGGGGAGGAGAAGCGTGATGAGAGTATAAAGGTGAGGAGGATGACGAGGAAGTGGAAGATAAGAGAGAAGGGGAAGTATGTAAAAATGAGGATGAAGGGGCCTGGCGTTCGATATCACCACATACAACGATGAACCAAGAGATAGGTTCCGAGGGAGCTAATTGATCGCGGAGTTCGGAGATAGCAGAAAGATGGGTAGGATGAGGAAGAGTGTTAAAGGGGAGGAAGGGATTTGGAAGAAGAGTAGAGGGTGATTTTTTGAAGGAATTTGAAAAAGAATCGAGAATACATCGAGAGGAAGAAATTTTTCGGACGTATTTTGGTACGCTTGGTTTAGTAGAAGGGGGTGATGAAGAACATTTTGACAGGAAAATTTGGATATCTAGACTTAGTTTAATTTCGTAAACGGTATTTGAAACAAAAGCGTAAGGTTGGGAAACGCAATCGGAAGATTCATCGGATGGATCGTACTGTTCGATGAAGCGAAGGTTTGGTAGACGATTGATGATATTGGGATACAAAGATGAAAAATTATGGAGTAAAGCTTGGGTGGTTAGAGGAGCCATTAGCCATTCGGGGGCAGCATCGTCGAGGTTTTGAACGATGATGTGGATGCGAATGGCAGATCTAGGCCAACGAAAGCCTTGAAGAAGATAGGTAGGCATTTGAAGAGAAAGATTGGATAGTGTTGGAAGAAAAGGTTTGGGAGAGGCGATTGAAGGAAGATCAATTAAAGGATGAATTGAAGAATTGGCGCAAGATATGGTAAAAGTTGTAGAGGAATGGTTAAATAATGAAAGGGAGATATATCATGAATATTTTGAGAAGAGTAGATAAAGGGCAAAAGGTAGGTGAGGTATAATAGATAGAATATAAGAGTAGTTTACGCTGGAGGGAAGTGGATGGTGAAGTTTACTTTACTGGACATGAAATAAGAGAAAGGAATAAGATTTACAGTTGACTGGGAGATTGGGATGGAGTTGTCGAAGGGAGACGGGAACTTGCACGAAGAAGGGGAAGAATTGGGGAGAGTATCGGGTAGAAGTGGAGGATGGTGATGGGGGTAGGGAAGAAACAGGAATCAAGAAGTAAATATTGAGTGAGCCGGCAAAGATAGGGTGAAAAAAAGGTAAAAGATCTGGTAAATGGGATGAAGATGGAAGAGATTTTCAAGGGCTGAAACGGAGTCGAAATGACGAGAATCCAATTTAAGCAATTGACGATTAAGTTGGAGAAGAGGTAATGAAGCTTAATCTTTTGAAGTTTAAGGATGATTTTGCCCGGTTGACAGTAATTAACAGGCTTGCCTTGTTAAGTTTACGGTAGCTGAATCATTAGTATCACGATAGCACGATTTTTTCTTGCTTTTGGCTTTAATTGATGCTGGCGAAACCGTCTTTGAGTTGTGGATTGTCAAGGCTAAAATCGTACAGAGACAACGATGACAGAGCTGGTTATGCCTTGAGGACCAAATGAATAAGATGATTTTGTCAGGACGAGAAACACGCTTTTTTGGGCAAAAAGGTACAAGCAAAAAGATAATTAACGGGCGTCTACAATGGAGTTGCTGTGATGGAGAAGCGGTAACAGTTCTCCATTAATCAAGATCCCATTTTATTGACAGATAGTCTGGGTTACGACGGCTTATGGCAAATTTCAAGAGATTTGGAGTGGTTTACACCAACATTATCTTGAATTGAGCCTAGATGGAGTTGAAGCGATTCTGACGCTAGTTGACTGTAGACGATGGTGTGAGGCAAGGGAAATGCAAATTCAATGTCTGCAACAAATAATGTCAGTTCCGATTTCCAGAAAACCGCTCGACTGAGTTGGTAACAAACCGCCCAGAATAAATGATCTTGCTTGTCAAAACAACTCAACTCATACTGGAGACGTCGGTTTGTCGATATTGCTCCAGACGACGATTTCCACACTGCCTGGCCTTCCCACACCTGGAACTGTCGGAATTTGCACTTGGCCGTAAATATGCGTCCGACAAACCAGATCCAACTCAGAAATCCCCAACTAAACTCTCCAAAAACAGTCAATCCACCTTTTATTCTCGCAATAAGCCGCCAAAAACCCTCTCGTCTACCCGGGTCCATCACCATCCCATCCGCCTAGTCTCGCATGTGGGAATTTAAACTACTCATTCAACAACTCATCTTCAGTCATCAACACTCCCACTCCGCATCCATCTCACGATGATCTTCCTAGTTTCTATCATAAACCCAACACTGCACCCGGCTTTCTCTCTCTACCTGGTCTATCTGGACCATCTTCACTACCTCTTCTGCCTTATGTTAAAACTCTTTAATATTTCCCTTGAATCATCTTCTTCTCTTCAATCTGTCCTTCGTCTATCTCTACCAATCTGTTATTCCTCTTGTCCCGTATGCTTGCATTAAATTCCGCCAACCTAATCATTCCTTGATCAACTTTACAGAGAACAATCCCCTTCCCAATGAAACCAATCTCTTTAAGCCAGTCATCTTTGAAAATTCAAATATATCAAACTTCATTCGTTATCTTTCCCCAACGCATGTTTATCTTTTCTCCTTTAAACCGTAATGGCAACTTATCCAAATCTTTCCGCTGTTGCGCAACCCGCAAAAACATGCTAGATCATTAAGGGCAAATTCGGACTATTTCCTGTGATTGCGCAATAGAATTACCCAAACTAAATACATCCAAGAAATCCCAGATAATGATAACCGTATTATAACCAAAGTTACCTTACATCTACCCGTAGAATCCTTCTCAGATTAATCCAGCAGCATTACTCAAATAAAAATTACTTTCAACGTTGTTGCGACTGTCTGCTACAAGTCCCCTGGAAGATTCGATGCTACAAATTGTTTTAACAAGGTAATTAAAGTAAATCTTTACCCAAATCCTCCTAAAACTTCAACCAGTTCTTATCCAACTTATGTTTTTTCCCTTACTTACTCTTTCTACCTAATTGTGATTCACATTATTTATTCCACTTTCATCGAAAATATTTCCAAATATATGAAAAAGTCTTTCGTCTACCTAGGTTCCATCATTGTGAACGGGTATATGCATTAAACTTTGGGAATATCTACCAAATTAACCCCCCGATTCTTTTGACTTCCCCTAATATTTAGCAGACAGAATACCGCTATTCCCAAAGACCATCATCATCTTCATCATGGTTAAATGATCCCCTTGAAACCTATTCCAACTTGTCCGTTTTACAAACTAAAATCCCTCGTGCTAATCCATCCAAACTACCATCTCGTCTTAATTTTATTTCCTAAAACGGTAATATTTTGAAGTCGCCGAAGAATCCTCCATTTCCCGCTTCTCTGAATTTTGCTCACTTTTTTCACAAAATTTCCCTTTTACTACGCGAAATGGAATTGTAAAATTCCCTCCCTCTTTTCCAAAAATTTATCGTACCTTACTCCTGGAAAAAATATCCAAAAACATACTACATTCATCCATCCCTTTTAATATCCAGCTTATTCCCTTCGTCAAACCTCTTTCTATATCGTTAGTATGCCTTTGTAAGTTCTCATCCGTCTCTCTTTTAACCTTACTGTTTCATTAAACCTTTCTCATTAATCCCATTAAATCACAAACCTAGTACAGGCATCTTCTTCCAAAGAAATCATGGCATGTCAATAATGCTAATAACGTAGCGCGCGTCAAACGAGACGAGAATATTGCTTCTCACATTGATTGTATCCAACATCTACAATCAAGAGATCATGCTCTAGCCGTTCGTTTGGCAACTCTTCGTGGTGAAAAACCCCCTTCACCCCCCAATACTTTAAAATCGTGTGAAAAGCAAAATCTGGTCCACGCCTCCGTTACTCCTACCCATCCTTACTCTATATCAAATATCCAAACCCATATTTCATCTTCACCCTCCAACTCCACAAATTCGTCCCAGTTATCAATACGTCAACCTCACCCCAGCATTCCCAAAGCTAATGAATCCAAAAATCCCTCCTGTATACACCTTGCCAAAAATTCTTCCCCCAACCTATCTCCCCTTAATGCGCCTCGTACAACCCTCCAATCCAGGTTAAACCGTCCCTTTCAATCCCCCAAACTTCACCATGATAACAATTTTAATCATAACAACATGGATCACAACTCCAGTTTATCTGACCTTACCAATTTATCTCAATCTCAGATTTTACAATTGTCTTCTATTCGAGATACTTCAAATGATGTTCCATTCGGCGTGACAGAAACCGTAAATTATCTACAAAATTTTCGCTCTCCTCTATCTCATGAAGAAAATTCCCCTCAAAAATCTACTGCAATCACTCAATTCAATGATCCTTTAACAATTATGAACCAAGCCCAAAAACTTATCGAAAACATGCAAAATAATCGTGAAGAGTACTTGAAATCTCAACATCCTGATTTGCAAATCGGCAAAACTATTTCAAAGGCTAACCGTTACTCCTCAAAGCGTAAGCCTAAACGCTAAACTTACCTTTCAACACCGTACATCAATCCTCCTTATCTCTCTCAAAGCTATATCTCCATTAACTTCTATCATTATCTTTATTGCTCATAAATATTCCTTGATAAGTCGCTACGCTTCCCCAAACTTCCCAAATCCCAATATTCCATGTCCATTACGAAAGTCTAAGAACACTTCTTATCAGCAAATCTGCAATTAAACTTTCCTTATCCCATCCCGATAAAATGTCAAATCTGTTATCTTGGTTTAAACAACAAACTTACCGTTCATCACTTAAATTCCTCCTTCAGTACTTTCATTACTTATGCTCATTTCATATCTTTCAATTCCCACTAGATAAATCTCTACTAGTTTCACCGCCCTACTTTCTCCATCAAATTTCTTCCACCCAAATACTTTTCGTGCTACTTTCAAATTCTCTTTGTCGTCTAAACAATCACCATTATCATGCCTCACAACTACACTGCCCTTTCTCGTCCCTTTAACCTTTCCAAACATCATACACTTGATGCGAATGATTCACGTACGTCCCCAAACCTTGATTCATTAACATTCTACCTTCTTTAATTCACAAACTAACCCTTTCACATCCCCGTTTTATTATGTTCATCAAGCCTACCAAAATCTAAATCAATACTTTCAACCTGGTAACACTGCGTTTATACTAGTGTCTACCGCCCTTGTTCTAATAATGATTCCTGGACTCGGATTCCTCTATTCTGGACTAACTTCCCGAAAGTCGGCTTTAACCTTGATATCAGCATGTATGATCAGTTCAAGTATCATTCTCATTCAGTGGTACTTATACGGTTATTCACTTTCATTGAGCTCAACTGCAACAAACGGTTTCATCGGTAACCTTCATTTCGCTGGACTTCGAAATGTTCTTGCTGCCCCCATTCCCCCCGACAATCCCCTTATTCCCGAACTTCTCTACTCAACTTATCAAAGCCTCTTCTGCGCCGTTACAGTTGCCATCATTGCCGGTTCCATATGTCAACGTGGTCGACTCATTCCATTGCTACTGTTTCTCTTTATATGGTCAACTCTAGTTTACTCTCCCATAACTTACTGGATCTGGGGTACTAATGGATGGGCCGCCAAATGGGGCGTTTTAGACTTCGCTGGTGGAGGTCCCGTAGAAATCGCTTCTGGAATGTCTGCTTTAGCCTACTCATGGCAATTGGGCCCTCAACCGCAAAATTTACCCTCAAAATTTAAACCCCACAACAATTCTTTCATTACCCTGGGCACAATGTTACTATGGTTCGGTTGGCTCGGCTTTAATGCTGGTTCTGCCATGGGTGCAAATTTACGCGCCGTTATGGCCATTTGGAATTCAAATCTTTCCGCTGTTTTCGCTGCACTATCATGGTGTTTACTAGATTGGCGCTTAATTGGAAGATTCTCTATACTTGGTTGGTGTTCCGGCATAATCTCTGGTTTAGTTGCCGCAACTCCAACTTCTGGCTTTATTCCTCCTTGGGCCAGTGTTATCTTGGGTATATGTACAGGCCTTGTGTGTAATTTTACTACCAAAGTAAAATTCTTCTTCCGAATCGATGATACCATGGACATTTTAACTGAACACGGTGTCGCCGGTGCTCTAGGTTTACTATTTAACGGTTTTTTCGCAACAACCTATATCATCAGTTTGGACCGTATTAATTCTAGTCAATTTCAAAATTCTTCCCATCCCTCAACGCTTTCCTCCCTAGTTGATATACCCCAAGGTGGATTTTTAGATGGTAATTGGTTACTGCTTCCCAAGCAAATAGTGTACATATTAATTTGTAGTATATACGCTTTTACTGTTTCGGCTGCTTTAGCTTGGCTAATTAATCTTATCCCTCATTTTTCCCTACGTGTATCTTCCCATGCCGAATTGCTAGGTTTGGACCATGATCAATTGGGTGAATTTGCCTACGATTACGTCGAAATTCACCGTGACATTTCAACTTTCACCCCCCAGTCCCAGTCAATCTCTCCCGACACTCGCATGGAAATTTCTGTCAATGATGAAACCCTCAAAATTCAGTCGCACAAAAATCTTCTCCCAAAGAACCTTTTCTATAATACCTCTGGAAATATCTTAACTACTAAACCCCAAAATCATTCCCTCCAATCATCCCCCACCACTGAATGAACTACCCCGTCTTTAATATCATCTTTTACCAAAGCATTCCATCAACCTTACCCGTTACCCTGTACTCCTTAATTTTACCATGATTAAACTTGTTATGTACACAGCTCTACATAAACTTAATTGGACTTTGGCATCCCAGTTCCATTCTATCCGTTTACATCCTTTATCATCTCATTACCACTCTTTGATAATCCAACCCACTATATATTACAAAATACATGAACAAATCTCTCCTGATACGTATAACCATGCCCTAATCTATCCCAATAACAACGAACAGTTACCTACAAAATATGACATTTATTCGCATTAGCCCGTAAACGACGTCGATGCAAAGGCGAGGAAGATGATTTTGATGTACTTGGATCTGAATACCGTGGGAAATTGCCATTTGTATAATTTGATGGTTCAAAATTCGTCGACGATGCCACCCCCCCCCCTGTACCATGCTGGGTTGCATGTGAGTTCGAATGCAGACTGGGTAAATGGAAATGAAAGGATGGCAAAAAATTGGTTCCCGTTGTACCAGCCCCCGGTTCATCACTAGTTTGCCCAGTTAACTGCTGGTGCTTGACTTCAGTGCCATTGCAATATGTATTCGCTAGTCGAGGCTCAAAAACGTTGGACAATCGACTCGTCGGCCGTACTGGAATTGTCGTTCCGTGTACCATGCTAGAAGAAATCGGTAGTGTCGGTGTTTGACATGTTGTAGACGCCACTGACCCCATATAAACATTTTTCGCTACATGAATACTCCTGCGCAACACAGATATCGACGGTGGACTGCCAATTCTAGATACCAACATCTGTTGCCGTCTTAACAATCTTATAACGTCAAAAAATGCCTTTTCAACATTAACGCACTGACGTGCCGACGCCTCAATAAATTCGCATCCAAGCTCGCGTGCTAATGCCACTCCCTCTTGCATGCTAACCTCTCGCTCGTTACTTCGATCACACTTATTTCCAATCAGCATTACCGGTAACGATACATGAGATTTATTCCTATAATACTCGTTCGCTGCCGTATTCCCATTCGTATATCCCGTTCCTAACCCCCCCCCTCCTCCTGATAAGGAAACATGAAATAAGCCCGTCGTCGTGTTGGTTAACGTTGATGTATTCGATGTAAAAGGCTCTTTAACTCTCTGAATCTGTTGGAACAGCTGCTCAATTTTACGAAACGACGCACGCGATGTAATACTATATACTAGCACAAAACAATCCCCATCTCGAATCCATTGGTCTCGCAAAGCTGCGTACTCCTCTTGTCCTGCTG
This sequence comes from Herpomyces periplanetae, assembly GCA_009733715.1. NCBI lineage: Eukaryota > Fungi > Ascomycota > Laboulbeniomycetes > Herpomycetales > Herpomycetaceae > Herpomyces > Herpomyces periplanetae. Next base: position 52,019 of record WMKJ01000070.1, on the reverse strand, counting down.
TATCCAATACTTCAAGCATGCAAGACTGTCCGTCAATTTGAACTTGCTTTCTGTACGAATCTTCGATAGTCGGATCATATGATTCTAGAAAATGATTCAAGCAAAGCTACTTTCTCGTTGAGCGAGCGTACAAGCGTGTGAAAATTTTGTCAACAATTAGAAAAATTATTCAAAATATGAAAACAATTGACAATGCGAAAATCTTGCATCAAGTTAACTTCTCCATGTAAAATGCTTTGGTATTTAGTTGGCAAAGCTTCGTTCAAGCCGAAATCATTATTTAACCCTTTACAAAGTTTGCACTTAAATTACCATATCACCACATTCATGACATCCATCGCAATACCCCGTTAACCCAGGCTATACGTGCATTAATCAATCTGTGCGATCGATTATTGGCGTGCCGACGGTTTGCAATCGCTTGTGGTGTAGTTGAGTAGCAAGTAAATCCCAAGGCAAATGAAGCGTAAACTCATGAAACAGTTACAGACTGAAAAAAATACGGCAATATTTACCTGAATCGTCAATGCTGTCTTTCCCACGCCTCCGTCTCCCAACACTACGAGTTTGTGAAGGGTAATCTTACTTGAAGACATGTTTACTGCACGCTCACTCCAACGATCGTTGCTCCTTACCCGTCCCTCGCCGTAATTAATGCACTATAGGTTTTGCTGGCTGAACAGCAGACAAACGATCCAGTAACCAAATAACAGTTAACAAGTAAATACAAGAAACTGTAACAACGTGAAACTGGATACCTGCTCACGCGCTCAACGTGCGCGCATCTACCTCAGCAAACTTAACTCTCCAAGTCGGGTCTCGATTTCCAAATATGTCCGTAAAACCAAGGCCAAAAAAATTCGTCGCTCAGCAAGGCAAAAACAATACATAAAATTCCAACGGGGCATTCGTGAATTATTTCCTCGGAATGCGTTTCTTCGAAATTCCCTTTTGCACTCACTCACTCTCATATACACCAACGCAGTAACTTGCTCGAATTAGCTTGACTGCTCTAGTCTTTGAAAAACGTGAATCGTAAAAATTAATTATGGCTTAGCCCATTTGTATAGTACGAGATAAAAGGTACAGTGAAGAATACTTGTAGCAAGTGTGAGAAACTAGGCCGGCTAACCATGAAAGATATATAATATTTACCCCCCTCCCAGTGCTCGTCTGTAATACGCACTATAGTGACACACTCTCACGAAACAAAACAGTCCATGTACATTGCTGAACGGACCTTCGTTGGTTGCCCGCTCCATCTTAGCACTAATTAACTAACCATTTCCCCTCCGAATCTGCAACTAAATGAAATTAGTTGCGTATACACTCCCATTAACATGTCAATTCACTTACAAATTAATCCTTCGAGTTTTGTCATGCGTTTGTGCCTGCTGAAATATTGCCACCTACGCCGCCGCCACCACCACCACAACCACCACTCCTGCTTCCTTAGCTTCTGGGCTGAAAGGCCTACCAGTGAAATTCTACGCCCTTGTTTAAATGTAGCAGTGTATATGAGTATGGCTACTTCATAATTTTCACAAAACCCCTCTTAGCCTTATGACCAATCGTATGGATAACAACCGTTATAAATTCCCTAGACTCCATCAAACTTTCTCATATGTACGCTCCTGTGCATATACACCCCACCTCAATTCCCGTGTAAGAAAAATCCCCATCAGTCAAATGTCCGTCTAACTAGTGAGGAATAACGTTAAATAATTATTATGACTAAAAAAAGAATCTACACCCAACCCTAAATCAATGTAACCCAATGCCAACATTTCAAGAAATACACTTGTACCTGATCAAACCCCCTAACATTTCCCTTCTACCACTTTCACATTGTCAAACTTGTTCAAAGCTGCAAACTTTCTTAACTTTGAAGATTCATATCACGTGCTGGGTGCTGTACGAAAGTAGAAAGAACGACAGAAGTAACTGGGCAAAAGAAATATAGGGCTGATGGAGTCGATTTTGATTGGTAGAAGATTGGGGAAGGGAAGGGGCTTCGGGGATGAGATGGGTAAGTTTCTTAAAATGGAAAGTGATAAATACTGAGTATTCGGCGCAAAATTCCTAAATGCGTCAACTTTGTAGGGGTGAACAAGGTGAAATTCATGTCTGCTTTGGGATTATGAGAAACGGTAATAAGATTCAGCCACTTATACACATGAATTTTCTTTTGCAAGTATAATGCATAGGGTTCTAAAATAAGGTAAGAAAGCCTAAACGCAACAAATTCCAACTAGGCCTGTTCCATAAATGTTTTGAAATTCGCCCTCTTGTTAATGACGTCTCACCGCCCTAAACCATAAATTACCATCAAGATTATATTATAAACGTTACCATACATGTTCATATCAACGAAATCTAGTAATTAGCAAAATAGTCTTAGGCCCCAACTCAAAGTTTTGTCGTCATTTTTAACTTCCGCAATTCCGTTAGATTAGCCGTAATCTCATCCACCAAATCGTTAATGTTAAACGTTTTTGTAAACATTCCCACTTTCGATGTATGATACAAGCTCCTTAACGAGAGCATCGTAACACATGACTGTAGAAAGCCGTTATCAGTACAACTCGCCTTTGGTAAATTTACTTATACTTCCACTAATTTTCATCACACTAGCCACCTTAAAAACTTGACAAACTAGGTAAAATCAAACATATAAAATATGCACTTACCTCAATACGTGATATTTGAGTTTCTGCAACACTAAGCAATAGTTGCTGGGTGATTCCCGATGGCTTCGACCGCAGCTGTGACGCCAATGATTCTTCCGAAAGTCGTAAAAGTTTACCATCCCTTCGCGATATATTAAGACAAATCTCCTCAATGCGCACACACACTTTCCACAAATCCCATACTTCATTCGATGTAAGTGTCAATTCAGTTTTGCGAGGTCGGTGTAATCGTGTCATCCAAAAGTGACTCGCATTCGGTAAACTCAACTTGGCCTTTTTGTACTCACGCTCCAACCCCATTACTGCCATTAACTCTTCAGTATGAGGTGGAATTACCTCTCGCGGCTTACACTGCAATTGTATACGACTCGATAAAGAATGCGGATACATTAAATAAATATACTCCGAATTCTCCAATCCTTTCAGTCGACATTCTCCCATGTCACGTACTTCGAACCCTAAGCTACTCAATGCTCGAAGTTCCCGACGAATTTGCATCTCGAAATCCTCATCTCCAAATATATCTTCTGTAGATAAGTTTGAGGTTTTATCATCTTCAAGAATCATTTCCAGTAATCTTTGAACTTCGGCTATAAAGTCAGACGACACAGTTATTTGCCCACCGTCTGCTACAGATGATATTCTTGATGCTCGATTAACCATTGGGCCAAAGTAATCCATTCTCCGGGTAACTGGATCAACTTCACACACTGGAGTGCCCCAATGTACTCCCATTCGTACTGATAACCCCCGAAAGATAACATGGTTTTGAGCATCTCGTATCTCTCGACCATTAAGATTGTTAACTATCTCTTCCGGCCATTGAACTTCCAATAATTGACATTGTACTGTAAAACACCATAATAAGGCCGATGTAACCGTTTGAAATGCGACCATAAAAGCATCACCTTCTGTCTTCACTTCATATCCACCAATTAAACGAAGATGTCGGCGCATAACTTCGTTATGCATTTTAATCGCCGATCGCATAGCAACTGGAAAAGTTTCCCATAGTACAGTAGAATTTTTAATGTCCGTAAAAACAAGTGTCACATCTCCCGTTGGTGCTTCCACTTCTTGACCTAATCTTCCAACTTTATTTTCTCCCATAACATCCCGATTTCGTTTACCTCTTCGTGTTAAAAATGAGTAATCCATTGCTCCTGACGGTCCCATCGACATACTATGAGTTCTAAAACGTGCTCGTTCTCGTCGACGGTGTTCACCAACACCCAGAAGCATCACCATACACTTCGTAGTCGAACCAAACGCAATTACCATGTCCCGCAGTTTATGAGCTGCTCTCATGAGATCTGACCTTTCCGACCTGACAATTTCAATAATATAGTCCAGTGTAAGATGTTCCCATAGTTCACGTGTTGCAATCAGCAGTAATTCATCAGACTCTCGAAGAGAGAATCGGGAAATATGAGGAGAAACCGTAACAACCGGTGAATGCTCAGCGAATCCGAATGCTCGAGAAACATCTAAAGCATCATTCAACCTTCCTTGACGAGAAACATACCCTCCTGCATTTCGTATTCTTCGACGTTCTTCATGGTCATTGGGATCATGCTTTTGCGTAATCTTTTTGTACATGCCATTTGATTGGATCAATATAGCTTGGGCATCCCCTACGTTAGATACGTATAATTCCGAGTCCCTTTTGTATAATACGGTAGCAACACATCCAGAATCAGCATCTTCTCGATCAAAAGGAATTGGGCACCGTGGTTCTACGCGACCAGGAACATTTTGAGCTAACCGAATATTTTGTGAATTTACCAAAATATCCCTGTTCAGACTAAGATAAGTTCTACGAATAGCGTCCTCAACAGAATCAAGAGATCTCATTTTTCCCAATTCTTCTGCCAACCGAAATTTAAATTGATCATACAAGAACATGGCCATCTTCGATCCTCCATTACTTGTCGGCATTCCGTCAAAAATTCCAATTAGAAGTTCATCATCACTTCCCCTGAATCGTGGTACCACCATGTCCAATGAAGAAAGATGCTCAGTTTTACCCAAATGATCTGCAAGACCGTACGGCAATGATTGAACGGATGAACCAACTGTGCGGACCCGTTTATTGAGAGTTTGGTCAGGTACTGATGGTACGGTTAACGTTACATCCATCAAGCCCAATATTCTCAATTTTGTCAGGGAAGAAAAGTCAGTTAAATCTCGCGGTGTTTCTCCTAATCCAGGTGCAGCAACTGAAGGTTTTATTTCTAATCTCTTATTACCGGATAAGTTAAGAAACTTTAATTGACGATTCCAGTTCCAATTCCAATCGTATGGCCAGTTGTTAACGTTATATTTTAAAATATTACAGCCAACGTCGATAGCCGCAAGTCTTTGAAGCTTTGCTATTTCGGCTGGTAAAACTTGAAATTTATTGTTATTAAGATAGAGAATTATCATGGTACACATCTCGTCCAACTCTTCTGAAGGTAGCGTTGATAAATCATTTCCGGAAAGATATAATTCGTTCAAATGTTGCCATCGTCGAAACGACCTATGAGGGATGTCATGAATCATGTTATGAGAAAGGTTAAGTATTCGAAGTTCAGTTAAAAGTGTTAATTCATCAAAAATATCGTCGCTGAATCTATTGTCAGCAAGGTACAATGAAGTAAGGGATCCAGCAAAACTTAGGCTTAGACGAGTTGCCATGCTAACATCTTTCCAATTGTGACCCTCGCCAGATGATTTACTCAAACTGGATGTTGATCGACCAGTAACGGTTGATACTTTACGATGCCCCAGTCCGGGAAAAGTGGATGAAGATGTGAGTGATCGAGAAAATTGGTTGGCTGGTACTTCGACACCTTCTGAGATTATTTGAGTGTACAAAGAAGCATTTCCAGGCATCCCCATGGACTCGATAATGTTAGGAGGGGGAGGTCCCAGCTTAGGAAACACTGACAGGGAGTTGGAAGATAAATTTAGCATTTTTAAATTGCGAGCGTACCATATTTCAGGTGGGAGCATAGTAAGATGATTAGATCGTACATCCAAATGAGACAATTGGGTTAACTGTCCGATTTCCGATGGTAAACAGGTGAGCAAGTTTTGCGAGATTGTCAACTGTTCAAGATTTTTCAATTTCCAGATTTCAGTTGACAGTGAGACCATTTGATTTTTGCACAACTTCAACTTTGTTACATTGGGAACTTTACTGAAAACTTCATCAGGTAATTGAGATAATTTAGCAGAAGAAATGTCGAGAGAAGCCAAAGAGAGTACCGGAGCCTGTAAACTAAACTTTGTGATAGGATTATGATTTAGGATCAAAGTTCGTAAGGTTGAAAAGCGGCCTTCAAATACCGAAATACGATTATGTCCCAGGGCTATAAATTCCAAAGTAGGCAAAGTTGAAAGGGAATTGATGTTATCCAATCCATTCCATCTTAAATCAATTTCTCGAAGGTTTACTAAATTAGCAAAAGAACGAGGTAAGTCACCTATTATCTTATTGCTATTTAGCCATAGTCTTTCCAATTTAAGGAGACTGCCAATTTTTTCCACACAGGAAATTGAATTAAAGCCTAAATCCAGATCGACCAAAGATGTTATGGCAGCTAAATGATCGGGGACCTCGGTTAAATTATTGCAAGAAAGGTTTAAGCTTCTCAGGGAAGTAAACTGGGCAAAGTATGTGGGAATGCGCTTTAGATGATTATTTGCCAGACGAAGACTAACTAAACCTTGAAGTTGAGAAAGGTTGATCTTTTCGATCTCGCGTAAAACATTATGGGATAAATCAAGCATCGTTAGACGATTGGCTAAACAAATGCTAGGGGGGATGTGTCGAGCTTCATTAAAAGTAAATTTTATCTCACGTAGATTTACACAATTCTGGATAAAATCCATGGGTAAATCAAGGGAAAGGTTGCGTGAAAGATTCAATGAAACGATCTCCGAGGCTCTTTGGTATAGAGTAATTGGAATAGTAAAGAGATTTCTGCCTTGGAGGTCAACATGACTGAATTTATGCATACTGTTGAGACCGATATCTTTTTCAATTCCAGAGTACCCGGTAAGTTGAGCTTGTTTAAATATAAATCGAAAGAGATGACCATGATCATCACGACCAATATCATCGATAATATCGCTCATTCGATAACCCATATGCTCAAGAATTTGCTTTTGGATTGAGGCAGGGCGGTCCTTCAATTCCAACTGTCGGTAAAGATCATGTTTCTTAAGCACAATTTGATAATTGTCAATGATTTCCGGCAACATTGACTTTTTACAAAGTAGTGAAATCAACTCTGCAACCGTTGAATTTGTAGAAATACTTAGAGTAGCAAATGTATTATCCAATCTAAATATCCTTACACAGTACATTTGCCCAGATGTACCGGATCCCGAGGAGGACTTTTCGGTTTTTTTCAAGGTAAGCATGGCATTTTCATCCTCTTTACGAACAGCCCAAGAGTCTGGGGCATTCCATGAACTACTGGGATTGTTTGTAAGAGCAGCAAGTGACCCAAGGATTCCACCCATTTCAGTACCAGCTGTAGAAGAGCCTCCACCTTGAGAAGCTCTACTAGGATCATGGGTAGAGCTAACAATATCATCTATACAACTTAGATCTGTATCGAGGAAGTAGAGGGAAGAATTCCGAGCGGGGTTAAGGGTGGGAGCAGATTCTTTGCTCGTCTCAGCAACCTTTCGTGAGCCAATAAATGGAAGACGTGATACAATATCACGTTTACCCGTCTCTTTGGTTTCATGACTCTGTCGAGATTCGGCACTCATTCTCGGCTCTTTGGAGTCTGTTGACTTACGGGAATCCTTTCGTATCTGGCGATCCTTTGATGTTGAACTGGTAGTATTGCGAGATACGGATGGTAAACTTTCATAAAATGATAGTTTCTTTTTGTTCTTGGATGAAGTTATGGAGGTAGAGATTTGAGTCGGAGGTTGTTCAAGAGTTGATATGGAGGCATTAGAATCATTGTGACGAAATTCTGTTAAAGGAGATATTTCTTCTAATTTATCCTTTTTGCGCATTTTGTTGAATAGAGTGAACTTAGAAAAGCCAGTTTCACCTGAACGCTCTGGGGTAGAGCGATCTTTACTAAAGGTAGTTGAAATGGCTTGAGTTGAAGCAGATGTAGGTAAGAAATGAGACTTCTTACGACCAGAGGAGTTAGAATCGTTAGAAGGATGTTTAGATTGTGATGGTGATGGTGAAAAATTATCTTCAGCCTTTAACGGGAAGGAATTTTGATTGGATGAGGAAAGGTTATCATGAGAAATCAGGTTAGAATTTTTGTCTAAAATGTCAACATCAGAAGGATCGTTCTGAAACTCCCAAGGACTAACTTCCTTGGATAAAGCATAATTATGCGAAGATTTTGATTGGAGTAAAGATGTAGTGGAGCATGATCTAGCGATGATAGTATGATTATGAGACACAAAATTGGGAGACTGAGTCCGAGGATCACTAGAATTTGAAGTTGTAGATTGAGGTTTAGATGAACCATCAAATGGAGTGAGGACGGGAATGTTTTCTTCACCAAAAAAGCCTTGAAGTTTGCGGTGAAGTCCACGAGTAAGGCTTAATCGAGAATGGTTGCTGTTAACGGTATCGGTTTGACTGATGATAGATAAACGCCGGGCATGATCATCAGATGTGAAATCGGAAAAGACAGGAGGAGTAGGAGGGTGGATGATCACAGAATCGGGGCGAGTATTAGATTTTGGGGTACTAGCATCGGTGAAGAAGGTTTGGGTGGTGGGAGAAGAATCTTCGATTTCGAATTCAGGGGAGCCTTGGGAGGGAGAATCGGAGACCGAAGGTTCCGATGGGTAACTTGTATCAATGGGGACATTAGTTGGGGATTTTGACTTTTTGGAGGGAAAAGTATTGGGGAAAATGGGCTGAAGAGAAGGGTATATTGATTTTGAATTAACACAGAAATGATTTTTGTCATGCCTGTTCAAAGGGTAAGATTAGCCAGGTAATGAAAAAGGATGGAGAACCAGGCGTTAATTTGAACGAGAAAGTGGAGAATCGGGGAACTTACAGTATGTAACGCAACCGGCGACTTCTTTTTACATTATTAGTGTGATTTTCGCGGTGAAGGACAGGAGAGGTAGGACGAGACGAAGACTGGGCAAAAGCTGCATCGTGATCCATTGGAGCGAATGTCTAAGAAATATGTTTGGAGAAAAAAAGTTTGTGTAGACAGGTAGGAGGGTGGGCGGGAGAGAGGAGGAATAGGCGATTGAAAAAGTTAAAAATGAACAAAAGATGATTTGAATTTTGAGGAGGTAACTTGGTAAAGCATTGGAAAATTTTGACAAGTAAGGAATAATGGATGATAATAGTGAGAAGAGATCAAGGAAAGCAGTAGGGAGAGGATGAAGAAAGGGATATTTTAAGGGATAGATGTAAAGTAGTTTGAAAACTTATATAAATGGAAGGGAAGATTGGGCAGAAGGGTGATAGGATGTAGCTGAAGACGACGGGAAGATTTTAGGGAAATTTAGTAGGCAGAGAGAAAGTGGTTGAATGGGAGAGGGGAAAAAAGAGATGAGGAAAAGTAAGAGTAGGCAGAGGCGAGGTATGAAGGGTAGAGGATGAAAGAAGTAAGAAAGGCAGAGGGGAGTATTTGACGATGAATTATTCAAAGGGGATTGGAAATGGAATATAAAGGCAAAAGTGAATGGATGGAAAAGGGAATGATTAAGTGTATAGGCGAGATGAAGTGTATAGTGCGGGAGGGTATGGAAAGCTGGAAGGTAATAAGCACGCGTGTTTATGAAGTAGAGGTAAGGGGGATATAGGGTTAAGTCTGGGGAGACCTGCTTCCGATAATAGTGAGAGAAGAGAGAGGCGAGAAGAGGGAAAAAAGATCGTGCGTGTGGGGTAATGCAAATTTCAAGATTAGGAGTGAGTTGGAAGAGAATAAAGGAAATGGATAGCCGATAGATGATTAGAAGTAACGTAGGAATTGAACAGTGAACGATGAAAGGGCTAATATGTTTTCGATAAAGAAATTTATAGTCGCAGGGGAAAGGAAAAAACAAGAAAATTAGGAAAAAAAATTTAGATTGGAGGAGGATAGAGAGGTAAAGGATTGGAAGATATAGGAATGAAAAGGTAAGAGGAAGTTAATGTAAATGAAATATAAAGATATTTAGGTAAGGTAATATATAGCTAATGCACAGCACAGCTTTAATGAGTATGATGGAGTAAGGGAATTAGTAGAAAAAACCGGAGGAATGGATAAGAGAGAGAGCGGAAACCGGGAATGCCCCGCGGGAAACTTTTTGAAATAGCGTAAGTTAGTAGAGCAAGGACAGAAGTTTATGGTTGGACGAGAAAAAGAGTAGAACACTAATGGCATAAAAATAATGAGAAAATGAGCGAGTTGAAGACTTCTGATCAGTCTAACCTTAATATCAAAATAAAAGGCGAATCCGCCAATAAACCCAAAGCAGTAATTTCCAAAATGTATTACACCAGTTTAACCCATTATACACCGGTTTAACAACTAACGTTCACAAATCACCTACTTGCAGGTTGAGACGAGACGAGGTACACCCTCAGACGAATGAGGAAGGAAAGACCAGCTGGAATCCCGGGGTAATATTTTTCCGCTAAATTTGGGGTATTTAATGCTAAGAATAGGGAGAGATGTGGCTGGTGTGAGGAAGGGACGAGAAGAGCCGGGAGGACGTGGGATTAGGCCGAGGGGGAGTGTAAATAGGCAAAGGAGAGTGAGATTAGCTGCAGGGGAGGTGTGACTAGATGGAGAGGTGAAATTAGCCATCTACGAGGTTAAATTAGCTGATTTGGTGATGCAATCAGGGCAAAGCGAAATCAGTCTTAGGGGAAAAGTATCAGTTATGCCGTGGTCTTTGCCGGTTGCTTGCTTTGTGATATCGTATACCCTGGCAAAAGTTTGACGTTATGACGGGTAAATTGTTGTAAGGGAAAATGGGCTTCCGTGAAATTCTAGTTCATGGATACTGATATTACTGACCCTTCACAAATTTCTTCCTTGTACTCAAAACCGTTTGTTGTATGATGGTCAAATATTATTCCCTATTCCCATTAAAGTTTACTCGTGTTTACAAATGTTCATTAATTGGATATCCATCACCCCATGTATTACACTATTATGATTCACACGTTATTACATCTTTTACCGGCCAAATTGTTTCCTATAAAGCGTGGATACTGTTAAAGGCGAATTTCGAAACGCATATTAAACGTTTGATTTTATAGCGCTCATCCGTTAGCTTGCCTGGTATAAGGGCTTAACCATTTGAAACCCGCTGATTTCTGCTGTATTTGTGTATATTCAGTTATGCATAAAATGTATAGCTTTTCACTCTATCTTTCATTTTTCCGAAAAGTTTACTCCCTTGCTCCTTACTATCTTCCTCCCCCTGATGCTCTTCCAACAGTAAATTATCTCGTACACTAACACATTATCAATCACATTCTTTCACAATTGACTTTCCAGTCATGGCAAAATTCTCTCTATCAATATAACTTGAAACATTGATTTCCGAAAAACATAACGTCATGATAACATCTGCTGAATATACACTAATCCTTTTCTATTAATCTTGACAAAATTAAGTGCACATTGTAAATTAAAGTGTCGTATCATGATTATCAAGTGGCAAGTGTGAATTTTTTCATATACTTATCTCAATATCCATACATTCCAATACAACATTTTGTTTCCATTTAATAACTTCACTGAACACACGATAAAAATGACAAGCTAAAGCTTCGTTTTTAATGCCGAAAATTATATCGTTTTCCCCAATGACATTGTTTTGGGCCGTGAACTTACCTCGGAAATTCCAAATGTATCGTATAGTAGTTACACTACAGAATCTAATGTCATGGTTAACTCATGTATCATTATTCGTTGGCATATACAGAGTTGCAACTATACACAAAATGATTGCTGCCATGAGATGCTCCTGAAGCCCAACTTTGGTGCAACTATTTCTTGAACCCTGATCGTTATTTGATTTCGAAGTAACCCCTGTTATATTTGCCCGATCCGGGCTGTCAGTGCAAAGGATTTTACACAGTTGACAACTGACCGACTACCTTGCTAGTCAGATGCAACGCCGACGTATTCACTCAATGCATGTTCGATTCTTTGTATCTGAGGCTAATCTGTATTCCCATTTATTCCATTTCCGGACAAGTCTAAAATTCATAAACTTGTTGCAGTGTAATTCAGGCTAGAAAATTTCTTATAGCCTTTCATTTTGCAAATGTCTACGTATGAATCGTAATCCAAATTGCAACGCCTCAATTCGCCTCCCGTTTAAAAGTGTCGTTAAATGTTAACTTTTCCAAATTAAATCTGGTAAATAATCAAATGAGAAATCATTTGGGCAGCTCTTTTGGTGATTATGGAAAGATTATCAAAAGCTGACAATTTGCCAAAACAGCATCTACACTGGATTTAACGCTGCAATAATAACATAAAATGGTGCTGGAGATTAAATCAAATATGAAATGATATTATCCGCTCTTTCACCTCCAAAAATTAACTATCATAATGGTGTAGTTGACTCGTCATTTGTCCAGTTGAACGATTGTTTTCGTAGACATACTTGACCATACCGCCAAGGATTGCAAGATTTAGAATGTATCTCAACTTTAGCACTGGTTAAATGATGATGAGCTTGACAAGTTTTGACATGACATCTAAACTAAAGGAGAGGAAAGCTTTTTAAAATATGTTAGTGTCTTGAGCTCTGCATCCTAAGGCTAAGCATACTTCAGGCAAAAGTAGAGTTTTTAGCAATATAAAGTAACACAGGGTTGCTGAAAGCACATTGAACAAAATAGGTCAATACCGTAATTTCACCAGGGGTGATTTTTGTGGCATAAGCTCAATGCGATTCAGGCAAGGCAGACGTAAGATATGATGATGTATGGTGTACGTAAAGGGACGAAAAAGGCCGAGTAACGATGATAATCTTGCGAAGACATGAAGTGGTTAGCCCAAGAGAAACAAAAGAATTACAATTACCAACAGGCCCACGTTTGGAAGAGTATATATGTTGTACATGGAAAAAATGGATTGATGAGTACACTTGGCAATATCCGTATCATTAATTTTGCCTTTAAACAATGGGAATAATTGTCAAGAAAGATGATAAATCTTTGGGATAAAAATGACAAACTATCTCATTATGATATTTGTGCCTTGCGTAACATTGGAATAAAGCAAAGAAAAATGTCGGATTTGCCTCATAAAAAAAACCTCTACCAGTAAAGGGTATTTGGCCAATGTTAACCTGATAAAAGTGTCAAATCTGGTTTGTCACTGACATTTGGAGTTGACAAACAAATTCTAGGTGAATTCTTTCATGGAAAAAAACACAATTTGTCCATTGAAATGGCCAAAAAGCTTAGTAGAATTAATCTCGTACGCAAGATGTAATTTAGTCGACAATTGTATAGCGGGTAGGTTTGAGTTTGTCCTTCGATGAAGTTGGGAAATTCGAGAAAAGCTTTGGATTTATAAGGAGTGTTTTCAAGGCATACTACATTATCAGGAGAATATCTTGACATGCACGAGTTCAACCAGTGCCGATGGATAGCTTAAATTTGTGACAAGCTAGTAGATGTAGGATGGATTGTCAAGTTTTGTGCAGCAGTAGATTAAAAGCATCATAAAAAGTTACTAGGGCTTATGCTGAAAGCTGATGAGATGAGGACAATAAATTTATTGACATTAAACAAGGTAAATTACTCGTTGGATCAGCTGAAGATATATACTGGACGAATCTTCCTACCATGGAAAATTCTTTGTCAAATGTTTTTTATAATTAACTTTGGGCATCAGTGAACAAGCAAAGTTTGGGGGCATACCTTAAAGCTTGGGCGACCAGAAAACCTCAAGAAAAACAATATTTTCATTAATTTAACAATATTTTAACGCGGTGTACTTATCAACTACAGACCTAGACAAATTGGGCAAACATCTCGATTAAAACCATCCCGTTGTGTACAGGATGACATTACCCATGGCATCGAATGCAGAATCGGGTTCACTGATCCCTTCGGCGCCAATGTCATTATCACGCGATTTTAATTGGATAGATGTGCGAATGATCTCGATTTACACGATTTTGATTTGGCGTTTTGTCTTTGCATATTGGGTTGAAGTTGAATTTATCTTGATAAATGATTTGTATTAATGGCAAGAAACGAGCAATTGAATTAATATAATTGAGTGTTTGTTAATGGATCTAAACCTTGGTACCTTTTACGTACTCTAACTAACGAAAATCACTTTAAACCTAGTTAATATGCGCACGATTGTGCGCAAGAAGATGCTTGACTGTATTAACTTTGGTTGAATGATACGATAAGTTCAACCGGGGGATTTACATGGAGAAGAAAATCATGGTTGATTTAACAATCAATCACACATTGGAATGATCCATCTGAGAATGTGCGCATTCGTGCATACGTGCGAATACACACAAGTATACAACAATGAACAAGGCAAATGCAAAACAAATCGATTGTACAGGGTTTACGTGGAATTTCATCGTTAGTGGTGGTGATTGGGCATTTAACAACGAGTTTTGCTCCGGAAATTCATTCGCCTGCACGATCTGATAATACTGGACCTAGTTTGTTCCAATTTCCCTTCTTCCGCTTGTGTGTTGGAGGAAGAAGTGCTGTCGCCATGTTTTTTTTGATAACTGGATATGTTAATTCTATCGGTGCTTTAAGTCGGACCAGAGCTGGAAATTTGGATGGAGCTTATTCTAGATTGGCTCAAGCTAGTTTGACTCGTTTTCTTCGTTTAGCCCTACCTGCAGCAATGGCTTCATTGATAGCTTGGACTTTGGCCCAAATTAATGCTTTTGCTTGGACTCGACATGTCGATGCTACATGGATCCGTCAAGGTTATATCGCCCCCAATCAAAAAGGAATCTTTTCCGCTATCCATCAATTAATTCGCTCCGTAATTCGAACTTGGACAGCAGGCTGGAATGATATGGAGGGAACTCAATGGGTCCTCTTGATGTTTTTACAAGCTAGTTTTATGGTTTACGCCATTTTATTGGCCATTTTACCTTTACGGCCTAAGGGTCGATGGATAATTCTTTTGTTAATATATTTATTTGGATGGTTTAAAGAGAATAGTGAGTCCTTCATGATCAGTTTACCCTTTAATTATATCTCTAACTCCTTGAATATCGTCAAATTAGCCATAAAAGAAGCCCGTAAGTAAATTCCATTTTATTTTCCTAATTGGGTAATTCTTCAGAGACGTCCAAAAGGATATTTTTCCCTTCGCTTTATCTCATCTTATCTCTCTTTAAAGTACACTGGAACCGTTACCAATTAACCCAAAAATTTTCTTAAAGCTGCTAAAAACCTTAATGTCATCATTGGAATCTTCCTTGCTACTCTACAAGTCGAATTGGGTAATAAATCCACAAAAATTATACCATCTGTGATCTCTGCTCTTCTTATTATTTTGGGTCTCTTTTTTTGTGGTTATCCTCAAGATTCTCCCGAATTAACCAGCTGGTCTCGCTTCCTCCGTGATATAATTAAACCTATTACACCCTCTACGGCCGATTTACGACGTTATTGGGATTCAATTGGTGCTAGTCTCGTATTAATTGGAGTTTTTACTTGTGAAAGAGCCCGAAAAACCTTATCCCATCGTATATTTAACTTCATGGGACGAACTAGTTTCGCCGTTTATCTTTTACACAATTTGTTAATGAAAACTTTACTCGTCTGGCTAGTTTACTTTCCAAATGCTTTTGCCCAAATGAGACAATCAGGGTCTTATATTAACTTAATTCCGTTCGCTCACAAGCCCGTCCCCGAATCTATGCCAAATGTCTTGCATCGTTCCAGTACTTTATACACTTTTTCGTGTATAATTGTGTTTTTCTACTTTCTGTACAAGATTTCCTGGCTGTGGACCATCTACATTGATCCTCTTTGCAATCGTTGTGTAAAATTTTTTCTTCGAAGAATTTGGTGCGATCCAGCTAACACCTTTGAGTTGAGTATGGCATCATCAACGGCTAATTCGTCCTACTTTTCCAGTGTCTCAATTCACTCTAATTCAACTTCTACTGAATGATCAATTGTTCATAACCTCCTACTCAACTTTGATTCTTCCAATGTCTAGGTATACTCATCATTTCAACTCTACAATTAATCAATTGTCTCAAAATTGGTAAATCATTAGCTTGATCTACCATATTACATATCACCATCGTCACTATTATCATCACCATCACCATGCTTTCTCATCAATCTTCTCATTCGATAACTTATACATCTGTAAACATTTCTCCTTTATCGCTCCCTTGATCATTTTTACCAAAATCTTATCCTACCCCCTACATTGCTATTGATCTCGTACAGGTGTTGCTTCACCATAAACTTGCTTCATAGCTTTTGCCTTTGCTTTTATATCTTCATCTCGCAAAGGCAGCAAATTTAACGTTGCCAATATCAAAGTTTCATGTCTCCTATCCGAGCAGTTCGCTAACCTTAACAAAAACCGGGATATTAATTGTCTAGTTTGCTTATTTCCCACTTGATTCGAATTTGACACTCCATCCCCTCCCCCCATTACTTCAACATCTCCACTTCCTGATCCATTGGTTGGTTTACCGAAATTTTGACTAGTTTTAACCTTGCCCCTTATCAATTCCTCATTGCCTCCATTTGAAATATCTTTTTTATCGATAAATGTTACCAAAAATCGAATTATTGCCTTCGCTGTAGCCTCCGAAATACTCACATCCGAGCAAATGTACCCAAAAACATCAAAAAAATGATTATATATTAATGAACTGTCCTTTGTTGTCAGTTCGGCAAAAAACGTTCGTGTCAATGAAGCTAATTGTGCATTATAAACTGGAATCTTGGCTGTTATTGTTTCTTCTGATTTCATCGTCAATTTATCATCCAAGTTCTTATCATCATCGCTGTGAACAGGCTCATCACCACCTTCAACGTCACCATCCTCATCTTTATCCTCTATATTAATATCATCTTCCCCCACATCTTTCGAATTATGCTCCATTTCTTTTTCGTTAACAATACATCGAGCCAATGATGGTAGAATCCCGTCCCCTCGAAGTTTAATTCGATTAGCCAGTATTAGCCTTGTAAGTATCCTCAAACATGTACAGCGTACCCGCGATGAGCTATCAAAAAGCAAAACTCGGGATAACACATTAGTTAAAGACAGTTGTTTTAACGTTTGCTTGTCCGTTTGTCGATTCATCCTAGATTTCGGTATCGAATACTCCATTTCGTCACCAATCATATGCCCAAAACACCCAATTATATCTCCCAAAGCAACCACCAATCCGCACCGCAGGGAAGCTTTTTCCTGTTTTATCCAATCTTCATCCCCATCGTCTAGTTCACCTTGCCCTCGTAACTTTAGAGTTTCAGGCATTTCATCCCTTAACAATAAACTCTTCAGCAGGATAATATTTTCCTGGCAGAATTTAACGCTAACACACATCATTTTCCCTAGACAAATGGCCGCCTGCGACTTCAGCGCTAAATTTTCGTACAGATTTTTCCAATTCTGCATTAGAAAAACGACTGCCAATCGAGCAATAAATCCTAAAACTGACTTGTTATGAAAGAGTAACCCTCGTTCCCGAGTCGCCGCTAAAACTTCCACAATTTCGTCCTCCGTAGTTCCCGATACCATATCTAGTTCTTGATCTTCATGATTTACATTAAGATTAGACGTTGAATTTGATACCAAATTTTGCATTACTTTGTTCGAAATTTTTTTTTTAAAATCACATTCAATCCTCTCTAAATGCGCAATCTGGCAAATAGCAATATGACCCCCTAGGAAGAAAAGTTTGGCAAGACGAACACTTTTAGTATCATAAAATTGCTTTCCGCCCTTGTGCCCACCCCGTTCAGTCAAACCGTCAGATTCACGAGATGTTAATGAAACATCTGCCTCCGATGATAAACTCATATTCCTTTCCATATCCTCAGATTTATCAAATGTTATGCGAATGCTGTGGATTAATACACTAGAACAAATCATTTCCGGAAACTGTGCAACGGCATAAATTGCTTCTATCGCCTTTTCAGCAAACCCAAACCATTGTTGCGGAGGCACCGATTTGAAATTTTTCTTAGTTTTCTTCGTAGAGCCCTCAATTGGACTATCTTCCGTTTCATCTACGTTACTCGAATCATTGTTTGCGACAGTTCCGTCTCTGTCAATACTATTTAAGAGAAACGAAACTAAACCTCGTACAACGGGGTGATCATCTGGTAATCGTTGTTCATTAACTACCAACCTTTGCAAGGCGACACACGTATAACGAGCCAAGTATAAGTCACGATATCCGTGATACCCAAATCCAATTCGTAGGCAGCAATCCAATTCACGACGAACGATATCATCTCGAGCCAAAGCAAGCATGCTAAGAACCATTATAGCACCACGTCTCTGACGCTTCGAAATTTCTTTTGTTGTTACTCCGTACACATTCCATAATTTCTTAACAACTATGTCATTAACCATGCCACTCTTAATAATTGTGCACAAAAGTTGTTCAAGTGAAATTATCTCGGTTGGTGATGTATCAAAGGTTAAACTAATCATATTTCGTGCAATGTAATTGGCTTTCTCATCGGGTGAAAAGGTGGACGGTGCTTCAAAAAACAGCCGGTTATACGTATCAATGACTTGATTGCGAACACTCCTGCCAGTGCTATCATTATTATCTTTTGACCAGATTAAATTCAAAATCCGCTTGATAGCGGGCCTTGCTGTTTCAACCTTGAAAGCGTCAATGACTTCAAAATACTCTATTGCTTCTATCACTTCTGACTTATTTTTGGAGCGAAGTAATTGCATAATTAACTTGGAGCCACGATGAAGAACGTCAATAAAGTTAAGGGCCTCCATGTAGTACCGTTGGGTTAATTTAAGCTTCTCAATTAATTCTGCACTTCCATCCGGCGCATTTTCAACGAGTGATTTACTCGCGCTTTTACCCGTATTGCATTCAGCAGTATCATTAGGCAGTTCGTTGACCTTAGGCGACTTCGTTTCACAATGTCGTAACTGAGTAGTCCCAGCATCTAATAACGACGAAACTTCTCCAGCTTGAGAAGCATTCTCAAAAATTTCGGAATCATCGGAATTCGCACGATCTACTAACTCTTCTCCGGGTGGTTTAACGGGTACAAGACGAGTCAATTCCTCTTGTACGGCATGCAGTCGTTTGTCCCATTCAGAGCGCGTGAGCTGAGCGCCGTGCATGGCAGAAAAAGGATGCGTAGCCACTAGGCGGTTGAGTAGCTTAATACAATTTCTTCGGACATGGCTACTCTTGTCCCGTAAACTACGTGCGGCTAATTCTGAAGCAGTTTGACGGCGATTTGGGAATTTAGCATCCAATTCGCATAAACGAATGTAGACTTGAACAACGCGAGAACGACAGTATGGATTAACATCAAGAAATCGTTCTTCAAGCACATCAAAGAAAACGTTAATCTGGCCCAAACGTTGTTCATTGCGACATTCATCCTGAACCTCACGGCTAAGGTGCATAATTAAGTTACCACAAATTTCGATCATCGCACAACGAAGTGTATACGATTCATCATCGAGTAATTTAGCAAGCATTGTCATCTGTTTAATGACTAGCTGAGGTTGTAGCTCGGACAACTTAATTATGAATGTCGATACGGACTTAGGCCCTTTAACGTCATTGCTGTTGAACTTTTTATTGCTCACTTCACGTAGTATATCCAGAGTAATCTGAGGGTAGTCGTACTGTTCGGCAAGAATGTGTAAGAATTCGGCCATAGGTTCAGATAAATGTTCGAAGTAGGATAAAGCTTGAATAATGGATGTTTGCGAAGCGGAAGCATGGCCATGTCGCTTTATGGCAACGCATATGACCCGATATGCGTGCATACGCAGGTTGTTCAGTTTAATGTTAGACTCATTTTCAAGAATTGTATAAACAGGTCGTGTAAGGAGAGATATGAGGGAATCTCGTTCGGAGGTAGTGAGGAATAAACGTGATAGACTTAGGCGCAAAATTGCGTTAATTGCATTAAGAGCTGTTACATGACAATTAGTTAATGCGGTCTTTTTATTAAAGCTTTGGGGACTACGAGTACGTGAGCGAGGTGCCGAACGAGCACTTTGGACACAGTTGGCGGCATTTAACGTTTCGATTGTTGACATACTCCATTGGAGAAGAAAAGCAAAAGCTTCCAGTAAACTTTTCCGCAACTGCCGCATCTTGTCGGATTCCGACAATAAGTTTGAGCCTGCTCTTAACAAGTTTTCCGTGTCACTTGCATCAGTTATAAAAGTTTCTGAATCAGCTGCTACAGTGATTGCCGCTCCGGAGATCAGATCTACCAAGCGTTCGGTACATTTTAGGGAGAGACGCGGTACAAGTTGTAATAGCCGTATAACTGTATGGAATAGTGAAATTCGCAGTACAGATTCTGGACTGTCGGTTAATGCACTTGATAAGAGGTCAAGTGCCTCATTGGCAGCTATATCGATCTGCCTGTGGTCTATTAAAGCATCATCAAGTAGATCATTGGATACTTCGGGTGTAGGAATGTTTGTAGGATCATTAAGATAGGATTCTTGCCACTGGTGTAAATCGAACTGTATATAAGTGTCCATGTTCAATATATGATAAATGTATTTACACAAGTCTCATAGTTATACAATAGTAAAAGCAAAATCTCAGAATGGTAAAAAGTCGTCGCATGTAGTACTGGCACGAGCTAACAAGTTGACTAGATATACATGAGGAGATGCAATAAGATTTGACGTAAATTTCACGGATAATGAATAAGTACGGCCAACGAATTGGTTAAACGTGGGGAAAAGTATGTTGACAAACAATGATGAATGAACAGTCGGAGAATTTATTCTCAACAAAATCCAGACGAAAACCGGTAACCAGGCAACCCAAATAAACCGAAGTTGACCCGAGCTTACATGAGCGTCACATGCACGAAGAGGGCGGAGATCGGGTAAAGTAAGCTTCCGAAAGGGGAAGAAATTCGACGCGAAAACGATTTCGGGGCAATTAAGAATTAGTCGGATGGAATTATTTTTGACAGTAGGGCAGTTGATTGTAGTCAGAGGAAGCTGGTGTGAGCTAGTTGGTGGATGAAGAAACAAAAAATATGCGCAAAAGAATTGTTCAAATTTTTTACTTTAGGAGGGCTGGGCAATTTTATTGACTTAACATTCAAAGATTTTTGGACGGGGGAAAGAAAACAGTAGATAATTTATGAGAGGTTTTTTCGAGTTGAATTGGGATTATGGTTACTTGGATATAAACTGTGTCGACTCTTGAAGCTTACACTTGAATGTGTCCGGCATAACAGCTTAGTTCCCTGGGTACATTTATCTGACGTGTAAAGCTGTTCAGGCGTGTATATCATGAATGAAAATGTTGAAACCCGTCGCGACGAGTACACTGACGATGAAAGAAATCGTGCAGGGGACACAGAAACGTGCGAAAGTTGGGGGATTGGTGAGAATTCGGACGTTGATAACGAGCGTGATTGTGCGGACAAATTAAAGAATGGGGCAACGTTGAAAGGATGTTTGAAAGAATTTGACACTGATGAGGATGGAGATAGTGCAAGTGAAGATGGGTTTGAAGCTTACTTCACGAATTTTAATGTTAATACTCTATTTTCTGACGGTTTTGATCGAGAAGAGTTAGAGGAAAATGTGGATGAAGCCAATGAAGTTGACGAACTAGTTGCTCGTGATATGGCATTACTTCGAAAGTGCTTTAGAGTTATCGCATCACGATATAGATTGATTAATTGTATTGGAGAGGGAACATTTTCTACAGTTTATAAGGCAGAAGATTTATGGTTTATGAAAACACTTAACATTCTACGGCAACGTGGAGAAGGTGATTATTCACAATCACCCGAAACGAACATAGTACAGCCAGAGAGAAATTCTCGGGCTATACATGCATCTAAACGGTTTGTTGCTATTAAAAAAATTTATGTCACTAGTAGCCCAGCTCGGATTCTTAATGAATTGGAATTACTTCATGAACTACGTGATAGTGATGGATCGGTTTGTACACTATTTAATTCGTTTCGATTTCAAGACCAAGTGATTGCTATACTGCCGTATTATCCTCATGCAGACTTTAGAACATACTTTCGGGATCTTGCAGATAGTGTAAGGTATGTATCGTGTGTCCACACGATAAATTCTAATGATAAAGCATGTTCATGTCAAGTATCGGGGCGAGGAGGGATAGAAAATGCATTGCGAGATTATTTACGATGTCTATTTTCAGCGCTTTGCGCGGTTCATCGTCATGGAATATTACATCGGGATATTAAACCAACCAATTTTTTATATTGCCCTAAACGAAGACGTGGAGTTCTGGTTGATTTTGGGCTGGCTGAACGCATGCCTATACCACCGGTGTCCAGCAGGAAATATACTAATTTATCGATGCATGAGGGGAGGGATGTATCACGAAGTTCGTATGGGCAGAGATATAGAATTCGAGATTCGTCACACCCGTATTATGGGAATTATTATGATCAAATGGCAAATCCACCGTGTGTATGTTTATTATCATCGAGCGTGCGAACGCAAAGATTTCACGAAAGTTTGTACGCCAAAAGAGAACGTTTGAGATTAGTGAGTCGAGCGGGAGTTAGTGCCTATGAAATAAGTCAAAATAATGGCAGTGGTGGCCAAACACCTCATTCTCACCTTGGAAGTTCACAAAATATGGCGTATAACGGTGGAGGAGTACGGAGTTTGCGAGTGCTTAACAATTCCCAATCGCGTAGAACTTTGTGTAATACAAGATCATTTCGAGAAAGTGTATATGCTGGTGAGCGTTCGAATTATGCGCCGCATATACCAGGAGCAGCACCACCACCATCTCCACCGCCGAGTTATCCTAAGCATGATACACGACCTAGTCGAAGAGCCAATCGAGCCGGAACCCGAGGATTTCGAGCACCCGAAGTTTTATTGAAATGTGCAGCCCAAACCCCTGCGATTGATATATGGAGTGTAGGAGTGATATTGTTAACCATACTTACCCAAAGATTTCCTTTTTTTCATAGTGCCGAT
The DNA here is from genome assembly GCA_009733715.1 of Herpomyces periplanetae. NCBI lineage: Eukaryota > Fungi > Ascomycota > Laboulbeniomycetes > Herpomycetales > Herpomycetaceae > Herpomyces > Herpomyces periplanetae. Next base: position 29,164 of record WMKJ01000070.1, on the reverse strand, counting down.
GATATTGATGCCTTGCTGGAATTAGGATGTATATTTGGACGGCGTAAATTACGACGAGTTGCACGATTACACGGACTTGTATTACGCTGTAATATTCCCAGTTTGCCCGAGGAAAGCATTCCATTTGAATCTTTAATTCTTTGGTCAACCGGTCGCAGCAGCAAACATTCCATTCCCGCGTCCCACGCCCAAACCGCTCCCGATCACGAGACTGCCGCGCTGAAACGATACTCCGACAGTCGGTCAGGTGATCCAGGTGCTGTCGCGGGGCCAGCGGCGGTTGCGTCATCGGTTCCCGAGATCTCTGGCGGCGCGCCTCCCGCCCTCACTACTGCGTCGACATCTCATGAACTTGGTTCGTTGCCCTACACCAGTCACGATCCCTCTTTGACCCTTTCTCCTCTGGAACTTGGTGCTATATCATTATTAAGTAAATGTTTCGAATGTGGGCCTCACAGAAGAATCACGGCTTGTGAGGCTCTAGAGCACCCCTTCCTTCGAGATGATTTCCTGACCCGCGGTCTCCATGAACTAGATCATTCGTGGACTACTCACCCCCATGAAATTCCCCAGCGTCAATCATGTGGAATCGGTGTCCACGTGGATCACGAGAACAATGGTTCGGAAGATTATTCGGATAACGATGATGATGACGACGACGACGACGACGACGACGATGATGATGGTGAAGATGAAGATGATGATGTCGATTGTGATGACGACGAAGTGGATGATGGCGATGAAGTTTGCCTTCCTGGCAGTAATTATCGTGGCTTGGGCGGTCAGAGAGATGTGTCCATGAATCATCAAGGGTAATAATTACCCTCCAACTCTTTTTGAGCGGTTGCTCATCAAAAATAACTCAAAGGAGGGTGTGTTCTTTTACTATCTATGTACATATTATATACATTCATTTTTTTAAAACAATTTTACATTCAATTTGCTTGCATTGCTTGTAGTTATGGGCGCTAATACCTAGCTGTAGGTTCGAAGCGAGAAAACTTCAAAACAGAAACTCACCAAACCGCTGGCTACTATTCTTCACCCAGGTCACGCTGATCCACGTTATCAGGAGCACTAGAACGTTTACGCTGGTTGCGCGATTTACCAGAACCAGCACCACGCTTAACAGATGTATCGCGTAACTCCGCAGCCGCAACACGTCTAGCTTCATTTACGCGCGCAAGCAAAGGTTCAAGTATCGCGTTGCGCGGGGGAACATTTTCTTGGGGTACACGTTGTCGTAGAGCGCGCTCAACGCGCAACCATGCTTCAACATCGTATTGTGTGACAAGTGTAACGGCCTTACCAGTATTGCCGGCTCGCGCAGTGCGACCAACTCGATGAACATACGTAACAGGAGTTGCAGGAACGTCAACATTAATAACACCGTCAACGTGAGGTATATCGATACCCCGAGCTGCAACATCAGTAGCTACCAAAAGATTGCGCGAACCAGCGCGAAATTGGGCCAGTGCGCCCAAACGTGCAGATTGGGACAACTGACCGTGTAAAGGAATGGCATTCAGTGATAAAGCGCGCAGAAATAATGTTACACGCTGCGCTTCGACCACTGTACGTGTAAATAATATACACAATTTACCGGCAAACGTTCCGTTCAACAAGTGTACCAAGTATACGTCCTTATACTTATGTGGTATAAAGAGAAAAGTATGAACCAGAGACGGAACCAGGGCATAAGCTGACTCTGCAGGATGAACTACTGTCTGAGAATTGGTAGATTTGGAAGAATTATCTTGTGAGTCAGTAGGGGGAACACCAGTTACAGCAGTAATATCGACACGGACAGGATTTCTCAGGGAAGCGCGTTGAAGAGAGTCGAGTTGGGGACATGTCAGGGTAGCCGAGTAAAGGGAGGAGCAACGGTCAGTAGGCAAAAGGCGAAGAATGGATTGTAATGCGGGACCAAAATCCATATCAAGTAAACGATCGGCTTCATCGAGTACAAGATATTTTAACCGAGAATTAAGTGAAAATCCACGGGTATGTTCAAGATGATCAATCAACCGACCCGGAGTAGCAATTATAATGTGAGGTTTTTTGGCAATGGCAATTTGCTGGGATGCCATATCCATACCACCTACAAGAACGCATGTGCGAACGCCTATGTGACAGCCAAGTGCTTCGAACTGTTGAGACACTTGATAGGCCAATTCACGAGTTGGTTCCAATATCAGAGCAAAGTAAGCTGGAGTAGAGTTTGGCGTATTGAGTAGAGCTAGACAGTGGCCGATAATGAATGAGATTATTAGAGCGTGTAATTATGCATGCATATAAGATTATGATAACAAGTATCAAATAACACACGGGAAGAGACTGGCGTCAATGTTGACAAATAAAGGTTATAACGTACCATGAAGAATTGGTAAAGCGAAAGCAGCGGTTTTACCCGAACCCGTTTCGGCAACAGCAATAACATCACGACCGCTTAAAGCCCACGGGATGACGGCCCGCTGAATTGCCGTGGGCAGCGTAAATCCGAGATCATTACACGCTTTGCACAAGGAAGAGTGCAAGCCTAAAGCCGAGAAGGTATTATCACTCACGCAATCCAACTGTGTTACATCCTTTATCAATTTTTCCTTTTTCACACTAACTCGTCCATCACCGGTATCGACAATATGCGCTTCCGCATTTCTCCTTATCACCGTACCCTTTTCGGGCAAATTCAGTGAGGTATCATTACTGGCGGTGGTGGTAGGCTGTTTTAAAGTTTGGAGATGAGCACTAGCATTTTTAATCTTGGACTTTCTTCCCGCTCCTATCGTACTGCGCTTTTTGTGTAAACCTAATTTATCTTTTGATATCATTTTAAACAATGCAGGTGGACAAGTGAGTTTGTATGCGCGGGTTTAGATGAACGCCCGTTGGAAAAAGTTCCCAACTATGGCTGCTTGGATACCCCCAGAAAAGAGAAAACAAGACGTACAAGTAAATGGGATTCTATAACAATAGTGGAAAATTGAAGGATCAAAGTATCGGCCAGGCGAGTAAAACGATTACAATTGGAATAAAAAACCCAAAAATGGTGCAAATACGGCAGATTGCGAAGTGACGCACAAAATAAGCGAAACCACGTGGCTGGAAAGGACGGGCTTACATAATAGACTGGTTACGAGGAGTGCTGTTGGGGAGAGGGAAGGAGCGACTGAGTAGGAGGGAATGAGCGGTTGATTAGAGTGAAAGTTAATCGAACAACATTTCCATATTTACTAACATACAATATGAAAGACGACTCAAGAAAGGGTCAAAGCAAAATGAAGGCAATGCAACCAAATTCGGTCGAAATAGCAGAGGAATAATGAGGCTCGTAAGTTAAACCGATGATAAAACTTCATTGAAGCATGACTTCGGAAAGAAAAAAGTAGTCCGTTCAGCAAATCGGGAAGATGAATCTCAATACGATTATCCGTTGAAGGCGGGATATCGTGAACGCAGGCAAAGGGGTAAAAGTAGGACGAAAAAGACTTTTTCCCGCAAACATGAGATGAGGTTAGGCCATGTTTAAGAGCGTTCTCCGCGTAAACGACGAGCTAGCTGAATGTCTTTTGACTGAATGGTGACACGCTTGGCGTGGATAGCGCAAAGATTTGTATCTTCGAATAAGGAAACGAGGTAGGCTTCTACGGATTCCTGTAGTGCACCGATAGCTGACGACTGAAAGCGGAGATCACTCTTAAAATCTTGAGCAATTTCTCGAACTAAACGTTGAAAGGGTAACTTTCGGATGAGCAGTTCGGTAGATTTTTGATATCTCCGGATTTCACGTAGAGCAACAGTTCCAGGCTTGTAGCGGTGGGGTTTCTTGACACCTCCAGTAGATGGAGCAGATTTACGTGCTACCTTGGAGGCAAGTTGTTTTCGGGGAGCCTTCCCACCGGTAGATTTTCCTATAATACGATACCAGCGTAAGCTTCACGAAAACGGTAAAGCAGGAGGAAGAAAAAAAAATCAAAATGACGCGAAAAGAAAAAATCAATACATACGTGCTGTCTGTTTTGTACGTGCCATACTGAGAGACTGAATATAGAACTTGCAAAATGAGTTGAGTGAGCAGAATATAAATGAAAGGAAAAAAAAAGTAAAGAAGATGAACAAGACACGATACACTGGGTACGGGGAAGCTAAATATTGGAGGAAGGTAAGAAAAAACTTTCGAAGGAAGAAGGGATGGGGGGCAAAGGGTATTTATAAAAAGAGGATAGAAGGGGGGTTAGCGTACGTATAATACAAAGAGAGGTATTTTTAGCGTTAATCGGGTAGAAAGATTGGTAATGAGATAAAGGACAACAGAAACGCGTTAGAAGTAAAGGGAACGTAGGCGGAGCGTATAAAGGCCGAGAGAGGAATACAAATGGCGAATTAGATAAACTCGGCTAGTGAAATTTAAGCGATTACCGAAAGAGGAAAGGCCAGTTCGGTAAACGTGACTGCTAGGTTTGTAGAGAAGATTGATTGGAAGGCCGAATTAGGATAAACAAGGCGTTAAGACTCTGTAGTGGGACGAACGTAATAGGAAGGAGCTTGGCGCGTCTGAAAGCGATTGGTGATGGGAGGGGAGAAACTACGAGGGGAAGACAAATGGGGAAAGAGGTGTAAAAAGAGGGAGGGAGAGGGGAAAGAGAGTAGGTAAGAAGTGTATAGGTAAGAAATTATATGGATGACATTAGAAATAAATTTTCAAAATGGAGCCATAGCAAACGCGTAGCCTCAGACAAATGGTGTGGTGAAACGCGAAATGAGATAAGAAAACTAGGTAATGTGGACACGAAGAAGTAGGTGGGACGTGAAAATGGAAATTTGTTGAGGTGAAAGAAGTTGGCTGGTTAATTGTTGAGATCCCCGAGGAATTTATTACGGGTTTATTATGGCAAAGTGATTTACGCTTTATAATTAAGAGGGTTTTATTACGGGTCTGTATTGCTTATTTTTTCGCGGTGTGAGGGTACAATGCCAAGTGACGCGACAGGCTCTCCAAGCAAAAGAGAAGGAAAATTGGTGTGGGATACGACGAGTCAAGAGAGTAATTTAAGTAGTATGATACTCACATATGAGTTTTATAGGCTATACTGTCATGTACGTTTGCGGAAATCTTATTTAACTTGTTTCTACGCACACTCATGCCGTTACAGGGTTATACTCATCGTATAATACATGCCGAACCGACCCAAGAGGAATACGTGGATGCGGGAGGTACACGCACCCAGGCTCTCATGAATGCGCACATACACACTAACATCTTATTACTGCTTGTTATTACCAACAAAAGAATGTTCAAAGTATTCCTGTGCATACAAGACGCGATACCCGAGCACAAGATTTGTTAAAGCTATCTAGAAAATTAAGATTAATTGTACCGGTATGCGCATACACTTACGTGTGTATATGCGTATGCGAGTGTACTCAACAGCGGAGTAAACGACTACAAAAGAATTTATTAGCTTCTAGGGCATGATCTCATGATACAGTTACTGCATACCAATACGTTCTTGTTCAATACGTAGTTTTGTTTAGACTGGCAGCTTAGGCAAATCGCGCACCTCCCTTACTCGGTTTTCACCTTCGCTCTAATCATACCCCCTTCGCTCGCTTAAGTATCCAATTTTGGTAATTAGTACATCTGTTACCTCATCAACATCTCCTTTGATTCGCTTAATTAACTGTTTTGGGCCGTTTGCGATACATTTTTCGCTAAAGCTTCCGTTTTGGGCTAATCTTCATCTTCGGCCAACAGTCCCATCAAATACCTGATTAATCATCAATCTTATTGTTCCAAAACTTATTTAACCAGCTTCGCTCCCGCTTTCCACCACCGCCCTCTCCCCATTAGCCTATCTACGTTATTCATCCACTTGCCTTCTTAATTTCCTCGTTATCTTTCGACTCGTTTCGTTACTTTGCTCAGCCTAACTTTCCCCTTGTTTATCACCTTTATACTCATCTTCTACTATTTTTTTTCTTCACTGTTCGCGCGTCTTTGCTGGATCAGCTCTGCTCTTGATCTCTCCATCATTTTTGTTTATTTGTTTGCCCTCATCTATCTTTTCGTGTACGTCTGTTTGTTTCCCTTGTTCCACTACTGCAATTTTCACATTTACTCGCGCCTCTTTAATTTCGTATTAGAACGTGTTTCGTAAGTATATCAACACTCCGACTCTCTCGTATGTATCATATATACTTAAGCAAGAGGCACCCTCCAACTCCTTACCCTCCCCTCATGATGAATTTAGTCCTATTGTGACGCTCTCCACCCTTGCTTTTCACCTAAATTCTTATTTCAACACGCTCAAACTCTTTTCATTTATACAGAGCGTTAACAAAGCTTTATCTCACTTATAGGAAGTTAGTGTACACTCAACGGAGCCAGTTTTACGTTAAACTTTCGATATGACCGGGCGTAAGTGGTACCTTATGCGTTAATTTAGTCTTGGTCTTTGGAGACTTATCAGAAATGCTGACGCGTATCAACAATTTATCGTACAGGTGGAAAGGGTGGAAAGGGACTTGGAAAGGGTGGCGCTAAGCGTCACAGAAAGATTCTTCGCGACAACATTCAGGGTATCACTAAGCCTGCTATTCGAAGATTAGCGCGTCGTGGTGGTGTGAAACGAATCTCTGCTATGATTTATGAAGAGACACGTGGTGTTCTCAAATCTTTTTTGGAATCAGTCATACGCGATGCCGTTACTTACACCGAGCATGCCAAACGGAAGACTGTCACGTCACTTGATGTGGTTTACGCATTGAAGCGTCAAGGTCGCACTCTTTACGGTTTTGGTGGTTAAAGCTATGGCGTGCCTGGGTGCGCGGGGTTGCCGATCAGCAAGTAAATTTCGATCGAGAACAACATCAATCTGATGGTATCTTCTGAGTCAACTTGCCCTCTAGGAAGGACTCCCTCACTTTCATTGTTCCACAATTTTTCTTGGTGTGACTTGAATTAAAAAAGCAAGCAAAGTGAAATAGCATTTATCGAGCTGTATGCGTGCGTGTGCATACTCATTTCTTTAACTAGAGGTTGTCATTGCGGGCTGCGCGTCGCTTGATAGATTGTTTGGAAGGGTTAAAGTGGGGTCCGGAAGTGTTTTGGGAATGGAATTGAAAAACTGGCATTTTGTCATTGTAGATGGAATAGTGATGTTCTCTGTTAGTCATTGAGTTAGTTTCAGTGCTTGTTTGAGATCGTGTTCGTAGCATGTTGTCACTCGTTGGTTACATACGTTTAATCAGGTACGTTTTGAAACTCCACGTTGCATCACTGAGAGTCTTGTGTAAACGCTTGATCATTTGAAAAAATTGGGTGGTCGAGGGCCTAGTGAAGCTGGTCAGCAGACGTCCAATGTAAGCCGGCGCAGATAAACGAAAGGTGGGCTTGAGGTTGTTTACTTTTTGCGCGGGAAGTCGTTCAGAAGGGGGATATCTGAGGAATGCAGCGACGAACTCTCTTGTCTGTTCGTCAGCATTGGGGAGAATGTCTGTCCACGGTTGGGGAGGATGTTCGGTAAAGTCGAGGGTTTGAGGAGATAACGATGTCGTTGCCGAGGGAGATGATAAGATAAGGGAAAGTTCATGCTTTGAAGGTGTGCCAAGTCGCCGAAAAATACTATTAATGAGTTCCAAGTCATTTGAGATAGGCTGAGACGCATCTTGAGGAGAGAACAGTTGAAATGGTTGTGAATTAGAGGTAAAGCAAGGTGCAGCGACAGCGTGGAAAAGTTCGGTAGCGATACACCCGAATGACCAAAGGTCAATTGATGTGTCATAAGCGGAATTAGCGAGAAGTAATTCTGGAGCACGGTAGTGCATGCTTCCAACTTGTAGGCACTTGGATTCTTGGGGTTCGGGATTTGTGTATAACTTTTCAAATTGATATTCGCGTGATAACGGTGGACACCATGCAATCCCAAAATCTATCAGATAAGCATGAGCCACAAGAATGGGGAGAGGATCGGGGTAGAAAACATTTTTGTTTTGTAGGAATGGATTGGGTCCAGTGATAAACTTGACGAGAATATTTGCGGGCTTAATATCGCGATGGATTATTTTGTGGGAATGGACGTAGGCAAGTGCCGAAAGAATATCGTGAATTATGCGTAAGGCTTCACGGTATGTAATACATCGCATCGGAGGCGGAGGAGCTTGATCAAGAGATTCACAAGAGACCGATTGTGTAAACCATCCAGTACACGATATAATACATGATAAATCAACACCATAAAAAGGCATAACTAGGGCCAGATTAGCAGCGTGGCGAAATGTCGATAAAATCCGAGTAACGTGAGCAGCATGATGATTGGAATCGACAGCGTGTAGAAAGCTAACGATTTGATATTCACGTTCAACGTTGTGAGGTGGAACCTGAGACGACGGTACGACAAGCTTTAAGGCAACAAGACACGGTATAACTGAATCTGTTACAGAAGGATCATGAGCTAAAAGAATACGCGAGAAGGGCCCATTTCGGTAGTGCAGTGCATCATTGAAAGGTCCCACGTGACCTGCAGTAACGACAGGATGGGGCTCGTGGGTGGATGATGAATGAGATGTGTTAGTTAAGGGGGAAAACGAAGGACAATTGTAACGTAGAGTAAATGTGTAGAGGGAGGTTAATAAATCAATTAGTTGATGGGCAGATCGATTATACTCTTGTAAGCATGTTGTATTGGAATAAGCTATTGATTCGTGACTTCTGGCAAAGGTGGACGCGTCAGGTGGATTAGTAGGATCTATATTGAGCAGGGTAAACTTTGTGTAAAATTCATCAGGAGTTACTAAAGTATCCTGAACGATTGAATTGCCACCTAAGGGCAAACTAGAAATTGGGGAGTTAAGATTGTCAGAGTTAGCGAGGGCGGATTTGGTAAATACACAATTATCACTTGACGCTTGGTTTTGTTTGAGCGTAGTTAGCAAATTTGGTAATACACTTGTATAAAGTTCTTTGATTAACGTGACAAAGTGAAGTCTTTGAGCAAAAGATAAACGAAGCATAATGGGCTGTTCAAAATTGGTCAAAAAGTACCTTTATCAAATCGATAAACTGTCAGTGACAGTGACAGTGACACGATAGTCGAATCCTTAAAACGTGAAACACGGAACCCTCAAGGCATTTATACACACTATACTGGTAAATGGAGTTTTATTAATCCGTATACTACACCAAAATTCCCCGGTGCTGTGTGTGTGGCTGAGTTAAGCGAAGAAATATGAAACTCATGTGCGCTGGTAGGAGTGAAGGGAGGTGATGACGACGTCATATGGGGCAAGCGGATTGCAAGTGAATGGTTTTGTGGGGGGAGAGGAACGCTTCATTTACTGTATGGGCTTGGTTAAGTTGGAAAATATATTGATACACTACGCATATTCTAAGGAATTATTTTGGTAAACTGATGGTGTACAGTGGCTTAGTCGATAAAGCTACCTTAACGAAATGGATACCACACCATCTGATAAACACGTTTATATTGACGAAGAGCATGGTAATGACGAAGGTTCAGGAAAAGGAACCCAAGAGCTCCCATATCGGAGTTTGAAACATGCTTACGCCAAAGAACCTAATGCTAAAGGATTTTTTTTGCGCAAGGGAAAAAATGATGAGGTGGAAAAGGATGTTCAAGATGCTAACGAGTGGAAACCAGCGGCTAAATCAGCCATGAAAAAAGTGGTTAACTTTGTCGAGCAAGAAAAGCGGAAATTAGCGCGAAAAGAGGAATTGGAAAAAGAAGCTAAAAAGGTCAATGAAGAAAGAAAGAGAAAAGAAGAACAAGCAAAACAAGTTGAAATTACCATACATGATAATCTTGACAAGGCAATCAAACTCCGTATAGATGAGATAGTTCATAGCGAAGAAAAATATCAACGAGGCGTAGATGGCGATGATACAAAAGGTGATCTTATTTTCACAATGGGAAGAGTACATCGGGAGAGACGACAGAAAGAAATTATGTTTTGCTTACTGAGAGATGGATATGCTCAAGTTCAGTGCGTGATAACGGGCGAACTGCTCAAAAGTTACACGGCGATGAGATTAACTAAAGAATCCACAATTCAAGTATGGGGAAAAGTATATTCATTACCAGATGGCTGTGAAGCTCCCGGTCAATGCGAAATTCGCGTTTGTTACTTCGATTACGTTGAAAACGGATTAGCCGTCGGTGGTGATTTGTCGATAACGAACCGTGTACAGAAAGGAGGCGATAGCAAGAAGCTACTTGACTTGCGCCATTTGACTCTGCGTGGAGAAAACTCATCTTCAATTATGATAATGCGAAGCTTAGTTGAAGAGCAGTTCCTCTTAACCTACTTCGCCATGAAGTTTCGTAAAGTATCACCTCCGGCAATCGTTCAGACTCAAGTTGAGGGTGGTTCAACACTTTTCAAGCTGGATTATTTTGGTGAAGAAGCCTACCTAACTCAATCAAGCCAATTATACCTGGAAACATGTTTACCGTTTTTAGGGAACGTCTTCTGCATCGAAAAATCTTTTCGTGCTGAACACTCGCTAACACGTAGGCATTTGAGCGAATATACACATGTCGAAGCTGAGCTCGACTTTATTACGTTTGATGATCTTTTGAACCATATCGAGGAGTTAATTAAAAAGGTCGTACACTGCGTTCATAAGAATGAATACGGTAAAAAGATTGTAGATTCCCTAAATCCCAGTTTTCCGTGGAAAAAGGTCATTGACGAACCCTTTATTCGTATGACGTACCAAGAAGCTCTAGAATGGCTTAATGACCGTGATTTTAAAACTGACGAAGGAAAGGTTTATGAGTTTGGCGATGATATCTCCGAATCCGCTGAAAGAAAAATGACCGACGACATAAACCATCCAATCATGTTAACACATTTTCCCGGATCATTAAAGGCATTCTATATGCAAGTCGATGACAAAGATAATCGTTTAACTCAAAGCGTTGATGTTCTTGTGCCCGGGGTCGGTGAATTGGTTGGTGGAAGTATAAGAATATCTGAGCACGCTACCTTAATGCAGGCTTACGACCGAGCCGGGATTGATCCTGCACCTTATTACTGGTACACAGATCAGCGACAGTAAGTTACTTTCAATCCTATTCGTTTATCACGCAGTATTATTAACCATCCTTATCCATTTCACACAGGTACGGCTCTTCTCCCCACGGTGGATACGGTCTAGGATTGGAACGGTTTTTAGCATGGATATGTGGTCAGCATACAGTTCGCGATTGCTGTCTTTACCCTAGATACTTTGGTCGATGCGCCCCATAAGCTGTACTTAAGTCCAATATAACATCAACATCATATGAACATAGCCCGCCCAATTTCATATTTTAACATTTAATAGATAATATTCGCCAATCATTTTACCATCAAATGTAGTTTCCGTTTGCTTCCATGTACGAATAAACATCACCCAAAAGGTAGAGACTACCTGTTATCACTATGTCTGACGGGCCTTGTCCATCAGTGGGGAACATAATCATTTGAGTGTCATCGGTTAAGTTAATACAATGTTTGTATAGCCCTATATTATAAGCCTGCTTTGAAACCCAAGGACCTCCCCAACCCTTCTTTAATGCAATGAAAACTCGGTTTATGTTATCCCAGCTGGCTGGCCCGACCGGCCAGACATTTAACATCAACTGATTGCTGTCATTTGTAACCACCGCCTTCTTTAGTAAGGCTAATAACTTATCAACCGGTATACCCGTAGTCCGTGAATTTGATTCCCCGATAGATTGTAGCAATATAACTGAGTCACCCGATCTTATAAGTGACTTGAAAAATTGACTTATCATTGCCTCATCGTTCACTTTCCGGCACGACAACCCAATAATCCATACTATGGGTGGACGTAAATATATCTTAGCCAAATACCGTGAGAGCTCTCTGGCCGCTTGAACATTGTGTGCGCCATCCAAGAGAAGCTTTCGCATTACATTGCATCCAGCGAGTGTTGATCGAAATGAACAAGGCAAAATGATAATCTGACTGCGAGCTGGCAAAAATGTTATCTGTTTAACGGTGGAAATGATAAGTTTGAGCATGCCGTCAAAGTTTATTATATAGCCTAAACGTGCTAAGGCCATATATGACACCGCGACTGCAGTTTGTAAATTTGCCAATTGAAAATCAGGCCATGAAATTAACTTTACGTAACACTCATTATCAATGTGGCGAATATATTGAAGAAAAGTGGATAAGTTGAACGAATCAGCGCAAATCGGTGAATCACTATATTGGGATTGAATATATTTGTTGAGAAAAATTTTAGAGAAAGCCTGAGAGGTTGCCATATGTAACGAAGAAGCAGCTACCGAATCAATAATCCACCCTGGGGCTGCGCCACATTTTCGGGCATGAGCCAGACAAAGTTGGCCGAGTCTTCTGCTAGACGGTAGCCAGTAAGGTGAGGAATGTAACGTTTCAAGAACGGGATCAGAATTTGGACTGGATATGTCAACTACCCAAGGACAAGCAGGTTTGAAAATGCCCGCTTTTTCACGAACCAGCTCGTAATACCTGGTTAATTCCAAGTCATGCATGTGATCACGACCAAAACGAGTTAATACTGAGACGAGCGTATCATTAGGTGAAAGTATGTTGGTTGCATCACGACATCCACCCATACCACATTCCATGATTGCTAGATTAACTTTCCACATGGAAAATTGGCGCAAAGCTATAGCCGTCCATTTCTCGAACGGTGAAGCGTCTTGCCAAATTTTACCGCACGTTTCAGATAAGTAATTTTGCGTAATTGTAGCATCATGACGTGTTAGATTTGTAACTCGTGTAATTGTTTTGGACAATTGTCCTTGGAAGTAACAGTCATTCGTAGGTAAGGTAGACGAGTAGATTAGCCTAATTCCCTCACCTGGCCACGATAGACCGGGTGAATTGTATAAACCTATTCGCAAATTTGCCGAGATGTTTGCTAGTAAATGCGCGACGAACCAAGAAACGCTACCTTTTCCATTTGTTCCAGCTACATGGATACATTTAAATTGTAACGGAAGAAGATTTGCCACGATATCTTGTGTTCGTTGTAAACCAAGCTTAATCATTTGTCGTTATAACCAATGCCACAAAAGACTTCCGTCAATATAACATTCACCACTTTCCAAGAATATATCGCGTACTTCACAAAATAGAAACGCGATGAATGAAAATCGGCAATAGATGAGAAATTTAACGCGTCTCGCAATGATCGCACCTGCCCTGATTTCCTAAGCGAGAAATTATCGCACAGTGAACGACACCAGAAGGTTTGTGCGTTGATTAAAAATTCTCAAGCGAGCAGTTTTCTTCGTATTTAAGAAATCAGCAATGCCCACGTTCCCGGGGCATTTGGACGTATTCAAGCACAATGTTTCTCATCGATATAGTATAATACATTCTTTAGTTGTCATAGTTGGTTAAACATTCTTGTCTGATTCATCCATTACAATTAAATCGGCGGACTTTCTAGCTTTCCGTCGGCCTATTTGCTTCGACTTATACTTCATTAATTCTCGTTTTCTGCCAAGTCCGCTACACGGTAGTATCCAGTTATTCGTATCCTCGGGTTCATTAGTTATCCTTTCCCCTCCTAGTGGTTCATTATTTCGTTTAAACGTATCCATATGGAGTCTCGCTTCACTATTCAATCCATATCAATGTACAATTAACCGTTAGCACTTTGCAAAGTTAAATTCCGCCAGTCACATCAACTATAAAAATGCTTCTTCCCTGTTCGTACTACTTACACTTGACATCGGTGGATAAAGTCAAATATTATGCTTCGCCGGGTTAGCTGGCGCACTAGGTCACCATCATGATTGACAGATTTCATCATCATCATCATTAACATCATGTCACGATCTTTCTTCGATTTTTTATTATTGATTCCACTCGTAACCGAAGGGGTTACATCACCTGCTTCTATATCACTTTCTAGCAGTGAATCTGAATCGTCGGCGATATCAATATGTCCAGGACATCCTTTCCCATCCTTTGTCCGTCTGTTACGCATTATCCTCCCACCTTTTAATCTTTTAGCCAGGTCCCGCAAATCTTTTCCCACGTGTCGGGGGCAGATCCACCGATTTCTAAATTTCCCATTGCCAAATTTCATGGGAGGATTAGCCATTGGTGGGTCTACACATTCTAAGTGCCAGAATGATCCACACTCATCACAGCAAATTAAACCCAACTCCCTTGTTCCTTCCAATTTACCCTTTTTACAATATACACATACGAATTCCTTCAGTTTTCTCGAGTCCCTTATGGCTATTTCATCCTCATACTCACCCGTTCCCGACCCAATTTCTTTCAATGATGGAGATGAAGATGAAAGTTTACCCCATGTTGAAAAACCGTTTCTATTTTTCACCTTCAGATTAATAGCTGGTGGATTATCTTCATAATCGCCGTCCTTTGTACACCGAACGCCTTCAAACATTTCTGCAATTTCCCGGGGAACGGAATATATTCGACTTGGAAGGTCCCTATCAAAAATTAATGCTCGAAAGAGATTTTTTCTCATCCTTCTGAAGAGATCATCATTTGAATATGTTAAGCAATCTCCGCAGTACCAATCTTTTACATCGTGCTCAGGAAAGTAGGGCGGGGTTGAACATGAAAAATGATACGCTTTTTCGCATTCCGAGCACATCACAAGAATTCCACCTTCGCCACACATCCCGCACGTGTCGTTTCCTTCGCCACCTGCTTCAACAGTGTCTAGCCTGCTTTTGGTTGATGGTTTGACTTTGGAATTTTCGATTTTAATTCTTTTGACTTGCTCGATACTTGAATCCCACGATCTCTCTCGCTTGCAAACGGATTCTATTTTACCTCTTGCTTCTGAATTACAGCTTTTACCGAACCTCTCGTCGCCAATTTCATCAAGTTCATAATCAAGTCCTCTGTTTTGTCCGTTTGTACTTCGCTCACAACTATCGAGAACAATGTACCCCGGGAACTTATCCCTACTTCTCTCAGGTTTATTATTTTCATTGTCATCTTCTCCAGCAGATGAGTCTACTTCATATCTTGCGTCATAATCCAGTGCTTCAAGATCAATTCCTTTGGGTACGATTAACTGAGTCTGATTAGGCCACCTACCCTTAAACATATGACTTGTATCTTCAGTCTCACCACAGGTTTTGCGCTTTTCTCTAGAAACTCTTTCATCTGCTACTCTTTCATTCTTGGTACTCTTGCGCTTACTTTTAATTCTTTCAACCATTGAGTCAATTCCGCCGCTACTTCTACTGTGTATGACCAATTTTGAGTCTTTTTCCAGTGATTCTGCACCTTGCATGTTTTTGT
Organism: Herpomyces periplanetae; assembly: GCA_009733715.1. Classification (NCBI taxonomy): domain Eukaryota; kingdom Fungi; phylum Ascomycota; class Laboulbeniomycetes; order Herpomycetales; family Herpomycetaceae; genus Herpomyces; species Herpomyces periplanetae. The sequence continues at coordinate 13,846 of WMKJ01000070.1, read as the reverse complement.
CTTGGATGACGTTCACGTCGCTGCTAACATCTAGATCAAGACCTGGCTCTGTGGCACCATCAACGTCTGCGTCATTTTCGTCGCATGCGGTTAAATCGACCATTAAGATAGGCTTCTTCTCTACAGGATTACTTAGGATAACGTCTTTCTTCTTCCCGCCGATCATCGTTAAGCATTCCAATGAAGGTAGTGACGACAGCGAAAGGGAGTTGTCGGAACGAATTGAGCTTGATCTTTGGTGTATTATTGACTCGTCCTGTTCTAGAGGTGCTATCATGTCCAAATCAGCGTCCATATCAAGATCATCGCCAAAATCATGATCGGCTTTTCCATCTAGATCATCTTCGTCATCGGTGTCCGGCTGTTTTTTCTTTGAAGCTCTAACTTTTCGGCGAAATTGTCGAATCATGGCCTGTACAACGCCAATGTAAACATCGGATATTCCACGACCGTAAAACATGTCTGCAAGTATACTATTAAATGTAGGCTCATATTCACGATTCTGCACTAGCCAACGAACAGTAAGTCCCACGGCTAGATTTCCCTTTTCCCGAGATAATTTCCAGGCGTAATCGGCAGCTTCGTATAAAAATTGCTCGTTAAATTCACTTGGAATTCTTGGCTTGTTACCAGAGTTCGTATCGCTAAAAGTTTGACCTGGAGTACGCGATGAAGTAGCGGGAAAGTCAATCAACTGACTGCTCGGATCGGCCTCCGAGTCTACGTCGTAGTCCATCTCGACAGGCTTTGTCACTCTTTCATTCGGTTTACACTTGTCTCTTTCATAGCCATTATTAACGATATCACAGCTTTCCTGGTCATCTTCACCGTTTGTGAAGGAGTTTTGTTCGTGTCTAGTATTCTTCCGCTCATCTGACCTCCCAGATTCTCTTTCCCGTATCACATGCCTCGCTGCCCTCAATTCACTGAGCCGAGTAACACCCATATACCAGACACCTCCCTTTATAGGCTTATACAATTCACCAATCCTTTTCTACCATCACCACCCTGTCCTTTACGGATGAAATTTAACGTCAATGTGAACCCTTAAACCCGCCGCCCTTGTTCCAGTTGGAACACTTTCTCTACACTGATCACGACAGACTTATCAGTAGCCTTTCACCTCTAGGGAGTTAACGTTTCTCTGCGTTTTAAGCTTTATGCAGAGTACGCGTTTCGCACTCCACGGTGTAAAACCAATCCAAGCTAAGCCAAGGATAAATTAAACCGATGAACGAAAATATATTAAAAATAACCGCCAAACCGTTGTTGGGTAACTCTCACTACCCATCCTCATTCCACGCCAAGACCTCACCTTCAAACCGATTACATAAGCCCTTCGGTCCGGCCGCGGAGACGTCACGTGAATAGAGGAGAGGGGAGGTCGAGCATTTGCACGTTTACGTTAAGCGGAGGTGGAGATGAATGTGGACGCGAAGATGGGTGGAAGATTACGCAAGTACGGAGAGAGGACAAGATGAGTCATGAGTTGGTGAATAAAGGCAGGATTGGAATAATAGGGCGATGTGAATGGGGAAAATATTGGGAATCCTCGGCTTGCCGAAGAAAATAGATGGGAAGAAGTTTACGGTGATTTATCGGGAAGAAATTTGAAATAAATTAACGTGGGCGATAATTGGTTTAGTAAGCACGCACGTATGAAGTGCGGATGAGCAGACTCGATTAACAAACTAACCAACTCTGCATTTCAACCTCACGATATTCCTCTTATCCACGCATTGTTGTATATCTTTCATGATATGAGGCTTACAACCCTTTTATCCACGTACTCATTGAGCTTTAAGGAGGTAGCGAGGAGAAACTACGCAGCTGGGGCAGCGGAGATTTTGGATTTGGAGCGTTTTTTGTCCGTCATAGTTTCAACGCTAAGAATTTTAACGAGTTCATCATCAGTAAGATTAATGGATGATTGAACGTTATGACGATTCAGAGGGGTCGGGGTAGTGAGGCGTATAATGCCATTTTTCGTAAAAGCTTTCCACATTAAGGCGGAAAAATTGAGTAAACCACCATTTCAAAGTAAGCAAGTGTATGCGCATAAGAGGAGAAAGGGCTTAAGGGGAAACAACATGAGACGAGAGAGATGAAAGGCGTGGACAAGGGCAGATATTATTGGATGCATCGAACGGGGAAACAGTACATGTTCAAAGTCCGCACTGTCTAACGTTAAGCGAAAAAACAACTTACCCACGGTTGTAAATAAACGTGCAATATCTTTGCCATCGCGATCACCTACTAACTCGTAAACACGAAGTATACCGGCACGGATACTCTCGATAACGCCGGTTTTGGCGGCACGTTCATTGCCTAATTGACGTAAGGAAAAGGGAAACCCGCCGAAACGTTTGTGTATATCGGTTAATGTGGCCTTGGAACTCTGGCGCTTTAAACCGTAGGTTGTATCAGATTTACGCATTAACGTAGCCCGGCCTGGCCATTGTTTAACTTTTCCAGATCCTAGTGTAAGGGCTACTTCAACGCCCCATACTTCACCTAGCTCTGGTTTACCCTCACTTTTAACACCATCGGCAGCGGCAAGGATTATACGCTTTTCACCTTCAATTTCATTTCGTTTAAATTGCCAGCTCGTGGTGTTTTCTACGATAGAGCAACCGTAAAGTTTAGCTAAACGACTCATTAACTTTTCTACTCTGGCAGGAGTATAAGGTTCGATAATTTGGCCATGGTTGGCTTCCGATAAACAAGCTGTCGGAGCTATCAAACGTAAGAATAATTCAAGCGCAGTATACGCAGCCGTTAAAAGGTCCGCACGCTCTCCTTGAACAATCGGATTTCCTTTGTCGTTAACAAAGAATGAGTTACCAACTACCGTTGGTAAACCATCAATTTGTGCACCGAGTTGAACATTAATTAGCTCGCCGGGTTTTAGAGTAACATTGGCTTCTTCTTCATCACTGCGTAATGGTGTGTATGGTGTTATAACGTATGCTGGAGATACGGTTACAGGGTGAGAGAATCCTTTGAACACTTTTTTATCCTTGTATATTTTTCCAATTTCTTCCTCGAGGAAAGTGTCTCCCTGATCGCACACGTCTACAATTTTAGCCCCGGCCGTGCACCACTCTACACACATAAGATTCGGGAATTCCAACGGTCAATACATATGTATTGAAAGATTTTGCGAAAAGTTAGCAATGCATATTTGATAAATTTATCTTGACACTATTGAAATAAGGGGGAAATATACAGCTGTATACTGTAGGTTATGGCATTGTTTTGTACACCAAGTATCCGAGGTAGTGTGCGAGCCCTGAAAGTGTAAAATTTGCATCATTTCACCTTACCGGAAACTCTCGCCAACACTGTTTGTGATATGTTTCCCGATTGCCGGTATTTGGTTAAAGTTTCGGGGTTTTGCAGAGAATAGTCTACTAAAGACACAATGGTTGCATGTATGATAGTCATTCAGTCCGAAAGTATCATACCATACCACAACCACCGGCAACGTTGATAACAATATTAGCACGATAATTTTCGTCACTGAGTTAACGGGCTGGTAAATTTTTGATTAGGCTTTTTTTTAACACAGTAAAATCATGAGCGCATGGCAAAAACCACCCAAAAATAACTTTACGGGTTGTGCAGAACAAGCACATTTTGGATGAATGAACGTAGCCGACACAAACTTGATAACTAGGAAATCAACATGTAAAAGTACTGGAAGATGATGCATGGAATAAATTTTTGACAATACTCTAACCCGTGCAAACATTTAGGCAGCAGAAAAAATCAGATCCACAAATTCTAAACCAAACTCACTCACCGACTGCGCCGACACTTGGTCCGGTCGAGTTGGAGTTACCCTCAGCATCCGTCATTATTATACACAAGAGTCAAGAGAAAAAGTCTTGCCGTTAACTTCGCACACCGTTACGTACGCCTAAAAGTCAACTATCCGATTCAAATTAAACTTGACAATGAATCGACAAGCTAATAACCTTTACGGTTAGATACTTGCACACAATGCGCGAGGAGAAAAAATATAGAAATAATTTGACCGACAGTGTTCCCCCAGTGCATAATCAACTTAACTCCACACTACATAATCAAAAATTTACGCAAACCAGCTAAACCCGAAAGAAGTTACACTCAAGAATTTCTCTGGATCACAATAGCCAACCAAATTGATGCACAAAAGCACATTAACCAAGCTAACCATGGAACAAGATCCAGAAAATAAGCTCAAGTCGCACATCCCAAAAGAGCTTTTGGGGGCACCAAACCCCCTAAAAATAGCACTGGGCGCCACACATCCTGCGCCACCCACCGCCACCGCCGGTCATGTGACATAACTGTGGCGCTGGCTCGGAGGCTTGTCGACGGGAGAAGATTGCGAACAACTCAAATGTTGATGATTGCGGGTGGGCGCGTGTGCGCATTAATCACAATTTCTCCATTAAGCATCCCGCGTGGGTTACAAACCAATCTAGTTGGGTGTAACGGGCTCATTACTATGCCAATCCGTCATAACGCGTGTCGATTTGAAACACGATAAACCCCCGTTTGGGAATTTTCAAGTCCGGGATAATCTGGCAATACTTGTAATTCATACTTCAGCTTCTTTTCCGTCCACACTCAAGCTTTTTGACAACAATGACCCATTCTGTATACTTTCTAATTCATTAATAACCCCAATATTACCCCGTTCACAATAGCCCGATGCGGTTTGAAGGCCAGATTTTATACTGTTGCGATCCATCCGATGCGGGAATTCCCCATCCAAGGAGTTACTTGACACACTGTTATTGCAGGGGACTTGACGCAAATCTTTAACCGGCTCTTCTGAAAGAAGCATTCTCGGAACCACACCAAAACCACGATCCCCCAACTTAGAACACAGAGACCAACCATCTCCATAAGTGTGCCATAATTGAACACGCTCGCCCATACGTAATGGCAACTCATCATTCATTTTTCCCGTATAGGTTCCTTTAACTTCATATATCTGTGGCTCTCCTGATTCACCGTTTCCACTAATCATGCTAAGCAAATTCCCGTTGCTTTGTATGAACTTGGCCGATTTGCTTAATCTAACGTTAAAGTTTTCGCCATTACTCATTCGACTTTTTCCCTCACTCGACATCCTTCTGGCTGAAGAAGCTGTATTTGACTCTTCCCTTATCAGACCACGTAATCCAACACTGGAATGTTCTCTCAAGTCCTGCAATGCCTCTTCTTGCTGCTTAAACTTTTCAGGCTTTGAATTAAGTGGTGGCCCAACCAAAGTCTTAGTTCCGGAATTGAGCCCTACCCCCGACGATCTTTTGCCCACTTCCCTAGAGTATAATGTATACTTTGGAGGTCTAATCAATGCCGCTTTGGGAATTGTTGTTAATGATGACCTTATCGTCTTGTTCTCACCTCGCTCACTCGGGCTCGCCATTGGTGAGGCGGATTTCTCTATACTAGAACCAGAAGATGACTCCGACCCCGCCGTCGACTGAGACGGTGAGGGCGATGGACATGGTGAGACAACTTGACGTGATGATGGCAGTACCTGGGATGAAAAACGAAAATTGCTAAAACGAAGGGAACAAATTTGTGGAATCGGTGATGAGGACGACCTAGGTGCAATGGAAAAAAAAGAAATGGCACTCGTAATATTGCCCCGATTATTATTTCCCACCTTTCCCCGTGTAAGTGATGCCGCCTTAAGGGGACTAAGTGGACCCGAGGGGGAAGAGTACGGAATTTGGCAAGACTTGTCTAGCGGCTCAACGTGGATGGTCGACCGTGCATCTTTTCGTAGACGATTACGCCGCCCACGGTAACGCGTATAAGCAAAAATAATTGCCGCTACACAAATTAACGCTATGAGCAAAGCTAATGATAGAAGCCCACGATTCACTGAAGGCGATTTGGCACTGGTTCCCGATACTCTAGCTCCCGACGGAATTGAAATTGTGACCGTCGATGTAGGCAAGGTTAAAGTAGACGTGGGAGCCAAAACAGCGCCGCTAGTGATCATGGCATTTACCGTTGGGAATCGACTCGTAGGTGAATGTGGCAGTGTTATATAAACAACTGAATAGTACGTGACCACAGGTAGACTTCTAGCGGCAGTCGGTGATATAACGGGCAATGAACCCAAGGGTGGTGGTCTGGGCATTGATGAAAAAATCCATGGAGGGGGTGGAGACATTAGAACTGTCCACTGGGAATGTAAGGCTTATAATAGACAAGGCCGCGTATTCTTAAGTATAAACTTTAAGTGGAGGCAGACAAAGCTGAATGTTTAAAAGAGGAGAAATTATACGAAAAGTCAAATGGAATACGAACTGGGCAGGCTACGAGAAAGTGTAGGGGATAATGGTGATATTTATACATGAATAGATAAAAGCGCGTTTGTTTACGGGAAAAAAGAAAAATGGGTTGCGGAGTAAGTCTAAACTATTGATAAGATCAGACGAGATGAAGAAGTTCAATAAAAATAGTGACCGATTTAAAAGCGGATCAACACCGGACGATTGATACGGTAGAAATGTATTTTGGAATAGAGTGGTGGAGTTGAGACGAGACGATAAAGTGGGGCGAAACTGACCAAGTTCATGAGTAAAAGTATGTAGATTGTAGACTAGTCTTTAGGAAACATGAAGAGTAGGTGAAAAAACTTGAACATGAGAATATAACAATATTGGAAAATAGACAAACTAACACGATGAGGTATAAAGTACGAGAGGGAGGGTAGGTATTTGTATAATTTAGAAGGGTTAAAAGAGGGTGATGAAATTACAAGATAATCAAGGTTTGGATCGTGCAAGAGAGATAGTTCCAGCACCGAAATCGTGAACGGAATAGTATCGACGAAGGAAAGTATCACCTAAAATAACCAATGAGCTAAGTTTATTGCTGAGTTCCATTCCGGTGAAGGCAGAAATACAATCACCGCCGATATCAATGGTATAATCAAAGGCAGTAATTGTAAAGGGTTTGTTGTTTAACATGAAGGTCAAATCGGGAAGAGAAGAGCGTTTCTCACATTCAACATAGCTAGCTCCGTAGCCAAAAAAGGCCTTTTTAGCACCGATTTGAGCATTCAAAGCATCAGCCATGGCAACTGGGAAAACCATAAGGGTTGTACCAGTATCTAGGACGGCACCACCATTTTTGACGGTTTGGGTAAAATTTCCCAACTTAATGGAGTTAAGTTCAACTTCCCAAAAACCCTTGCGACGTAAAGGTAGAGTGATTAATTCACCGGTATAATGATTGGAATTAGAGCCACCAAAAAGTATCTCGGAAGCAGTATCAGGAGCAGAAGAATCGGCGAGGTAAAAGGAGAAAACTGGTTTATCAAGATGGCCTTGTTCAACCATGCTAATGTGAGGGGGTTTAATGTTACCAACCGAGATAGTATCAAAAGCAAGCCCAAAAATTCCGTCAAACTTTCCCAAAGCAAAGGAAAGAGATGGCTCAGAGGTAGCTTCAATGAAGGTTTGATCCTTAATTTCGATATCACCGACATGGATTGAATCATGGGAGACAATACCGGATAGAGAACCGGAACCGTAAGTTATGGAGAGCTTTGTGCCATTGGACCTATAGGTAGTAGAATCAGAATGAGAATACTTTGTATGAACAAAGCAAGCTATAGAATAACATTGAGATGAAGGAACCCAGAAATTCGAAGAGCCAGTATCAAGGACAACTTTGAACTCTTGCTTGGGATTACCAACGCTGACAGAAGCGTAGTATTGAGCGTTCATATAGTTTGAAATGGGCAAGGTAAATTGACGGTTAGCAGCATTGATATTCACGTGGTTAGCGATATAGGGAGGGAGGACAGCGTCATATTTGAGGGCAAGTCGGGTGATGTGAGCAAGGGGATCAACGGAATCTGGTGCTATACGAGTGAGAGAGAGGGTAGTAGTGCCGGCGTAGGACGTAGTAAAGAGGAGAAAGGGTAAAAAAAACATTTTGACGAGGACTAATCTAAATGTTCGAGGTGTTCGAGACGTGTGAGGATTCGAGATTTACACGAGTCTTGAATTTCACCGGCAAGAAAGATTTCGTCGAGGATAGAATAGACCTAGGCGACAGGGAAGAAGTGATTAGAGGAAAAACGGAGACGATAGAAATGTACGGACGATGTGAAGGAGAGAAGGGAGGCAAGGGAAAGTGAATGATGAAAGAGAGGAATGAAGGGGATATGGAATAGAAACAAGGAGATTTAACGGGAAAATGTGATACACAAATCGGATGAGAGATAGCGGACGAGAGTCCAACTTGACAAGAAGAGAGTAATAAAATAAAATAAAACGAGATGACACGACACGACACGACACAACACGACACAACACGAAAAGATTCCAAACCGTACAACACAACACTATATAAGACAATACTAGATGAGAATAAAAAGATAAATATTTACTTTGAAAGAGAAAACACGAGAAAAAGGATTCAGAGGGGAAGGATGAGAAGCTGCGTGAAGTTTTGGAAATGTATGAGAGGGGGATACCTTTTATATTAAGAAGGGATGGGATGGGAGGGGAGGGGAGGGGAGGGGAGGGAAGGGAAAGGAAAAGTTAACAGAATAAGTGAAGGGAAGGAAGAGGGGAAGAGGGCAAATCAAGGCGAAGGAAAAGTATATTGCAGGGGTAAGAGCAGATTGACAAGATAAGAGAACGACGGATATACGGGTTGACAAATGAAGAGAAAAGGGTCTAACAGGCAAAAACGTGAATTAAGGAAAAGGCTTACTTTATAAAAATTGAATACGAGGTCAAGTTCACAAACCGAACCGAAGAAAGCGTCCAACAATTCCAAGAAGTAATGGATTGATTGTAGTGCAACAAAACTATTGTCTTCGATGTCTTGCGCCACGCAAAAGTAGAGTCCAGCATATCGTTTTGAAACAAGTTGGATAGCCACTCCATTGTCAAAGAGATTATCTAGACGTACAAAGTTTGAGAGGAAGCGTTTGTCACGTGCCGATACGAGTTTGTGGATTTGGCTGGAGATTCTGCGTTTTTCGTTGTCCTGGATGGGGTGGGTAGTTAGCAGGAGAAGAAATGAAGATTAGCACGGCGATGCTGAAGCTAGAGCCGATAAGAATCTTGCCAAAAATGCTTCGATTAACCTTCCATCAACCTTCCATGCGTCGGCCATTAAATTTCTCAACCTCACCCTCAACACCTCTCTCACCCTCAACATCTCCTTCACCACCATCCTCACCCTCACCCATCCGTTCGTTCCTTCTTTACCCACTCCTCTCAACATTTTCCCGTACTTCAACTTCCCTCCCTGCTCTCCACTTTTTTCCTCGCCCCGGATAAATGTTTTTCCTCCAGCTTTTCGTCACAATGTTAAAAGGCTCGCTTCGTCCACAATTTCGTCGACGGATTTTCTTCGTGGGCTTTCCCTCTTTTATCACCCTTCGAACCACCCATGTCATCCTTTTGTTTGGATTTCTTCACCAATACTTCATCCATTCTCTCTCCCCGACTTTCATCTACCCCCCCTTCTCCCTTCTATCACCTTTGCCTTATTTCTCCATGCTTCACTTACATCGTGCCCTGAGTACCATTTCGCTAATCGCGTTTTTCCCCTATCCTTAATTAGCTCTTCTTCCCTCGACAATTCCCTTACTTTTTACTTACTGCCGATTCTGAATCAAAATAAACCAAATTCCCATCTTTTCGCTCCTCTTTCTCGCTTTATTCACTCACTTTGACATTTATTTTTGTTCTTACTTGACTTCTTTGTTCAACCCATTCCTCCCTCCCCTTCATACACCTTGCTCCCTTGTCTCGTGACTTCGCTTCCTACTTGGCCAAACACCCTTCTCCCCCCTCCCCCACTTGCATTAATGTCCTCCTATCGATCAAACTTCTTCGTATCTAATGTCGGGAATAATGCACTTCTTCAACTTCGTCCATTACCTCCGCCTCCTTCCCCTCCCCCTATCTCCCCTACACCCTCTTCTCCACTTCTCTCCCGTCCCCCATCCTCCGCTCTCGCAATTGAGTCCATCTATTCATCACCTTCGTCAAAACCTTCTTCCACCGTAAAAGTCCTCGTCCGTCCACCTCGCTCATCCTCTAATTTGCCTCCTTTACCTCCCCCTTCTCCCTCATCATTTCGTGCCAACAATGCCTTCCATCCTCCGCTGCCTCTTCTTCGCTATACCTCAAGTACTAGTGATGTTCACCAATTGTATAATAGCAAAGAAGAAAGCATATGCCATTCCTCCGTTATTTTCTTCTACCTTGATCGGCCAGCCCACCAGAACGAATCCTCTGGTGCTCCCTCTAATAGTCCTTCAACTTCATGCCACTTAGCCGCTGCCACGCCCGATCATCTTATTGCCCACATTACTTCTCCCTGTTCTGTCGATTATCCACTTCTATCCGACTTCTTCCTAACCTTCCGCCTATTCCTCACCCCTTCTCATCTTTTACACCTCCTTTTTCATCGTCTCCAATCTTCCCTTTCATCAAACCTTCCCCTACATCGCTCAATTGCCCTTCGCTCTTATGTCGCTCTGCGCCACTGGATCCTCAACTATTTTCCCGACGATTTCCTTCCCCAACCAGGTCTTCGACAACAGTTTTGCCTTCATCTTAACTCTCTTTACCATCAATTACTCTCTCTTTCACCACCTCCTCCCTTTCTTAAATCACACCGTAACTTGCTCAACGATCTAAAGAAATGCTGGTTCCGCATCTGCATACAACATTTCCCTGATTACTCTCCCCACCCTCTTCCGCCCCCTGCCGATGTTATTCCCTTTATTTCAAAAGATTCTTTTGTTCGAACTTCCCATCCCACTCCCTCCAATCCTAACTTCGTTCAGTTTTGGTCTTCCCCTTCTCCACATTCCTCCTTCTCGCCCCGTCCCCTTATTTCCCCTTCCCTTCGCACATCAAGGTTCGCCTCCGGTCATTCCGATGTCATTTTTTCCCCCAATGCATCCTCCTATTACCTTCCCTTTTGTTCCACGGTCCAACCGCCTCCCACGACGGCCCTCCCGAATTCCTACCCTGGCGATCTAATCAACGGCCTACTTTACCGTCCTGTATCACCTTTCTTTCAAGCTCCAACCTTACCTAAACCCATTATTTCATCCCCACCCGCACAACCTCATCCTCAGGTTCTTATACTCGACCCAACTGACCCTTATTCCCTGGAGCTTCCCTACTATCGAGCTTCACTTATGAAAAAGTTGTTCGGTGGTGTTTACCATGTATTATCTAGACATCCGGTCCACTCCCCTTCAAAAGTACCTTGCCTGTTTACCCCTAAATGTTTTGGCTCCTCGCCCTCTCCGACTCCATCTTTATCACATCATACCTCCCGCAAGCCATATCAAGCTCCACTTTGTTTAAGAATTGACGAGCTAGGAGCTCGGGCTCATTATTCCTTTTACACTGCCTTAGCCTTACCTTCCAAGCCACCTCCGCCGGTACCTGCTATCCCCACGAATACATCGTCACCTCGTGATACTAATGTAAGAATTTTTGCCACTGACAACAAAGTTTTGGCACAACCATGTCCCAAGCCAGTTGGAACGTTGCATCCCAAACCTCCTCAACGGCGGTTAAAACGTCAGCCCAGTGGCCATCTCAGGGATGCTAGTACGCTGAAGGATTTAAAAACTAACTCAAATCTGAGGCCGCGTTCGGCGTCTTCTACTCCTTACAGATCTGATTCATCGTCAGATTTTCAATCACCCGTTTCAACTCATCCTTCGTCTACAGATGTATCAAGGTCGGCTTCACGCAAGTCTTTGTCACTGTTTGAGACGCGGTCTTCCCATCAAAATTTAAGAGAATCTTTCAATGCTATGGTAGCAGAACTGGCTGCTATACCTGATGGAAATAATTCTGATGATGATGGGGGTATTGATGCGGCATTGCGTAAGCTTGAAGGTCGTCATAATTCACAGTTAACTATACCACCCCCACCACCGCCTAAATCACTTCCCCCGTCTTTATACCCCAACAACCCCAGACAAGTTACCCCTTTGGATACCCAAATTGATGGTAATTCGCCTGAACCATTACCCCCCCAGGAAGTGCAAGGAGCTAGTATTTACTCAATGTCAAAATCATCCGTTTGTTCACTAACTTCTTCTCCAGGATTAGTGTTAAGGTCATCGTCCTTGTCTTCATCGAAGTCTGTGTCGTCACCGTTGGAACGAGTGCCGTCTCGGTATGATCAGAACATTGATTCTCAAGGCCTATCTCGGTCTTTGTCAAGTTCCAGTACAATAACCCACTCGCGATCACCATCTCAATCGGGGTTTTGTTCGCCTTCGGGGACACATTCACATTCTCAATCACCGGTATTATCTCGCGCTAATTCTCTTACACCGTCAAATGCTGTCGATAGCATTTTACTCTCTGCGCATACATCACCACGTAAACAGTCTGAGATATACCTAAGCCATCCGCTACGATTTCCGCCAATGTCGGAAATCTCCCCTACAGTATTACAAGATGATGCTTCATTATTTTCACCTACTCAATCCGAACCTACATCCCTGCCGGCCGTGCCTCCGAAAGATGATATATTGTGTAAACCGTTACCCCAACCAGCTCAACCGGACCATTTGCCATTTGTATTACTTTATGATGCCGAAATGTTAGCACAACAATTCACACTTATAGAAAAGGATATACTGGAAGGAATTGATTGGAGATGTTTGGTTGAACTACGTTGGGACGCATCACCTGCATCTATATATGACTGGTCCGAGTACTTACTCAGTAAGCCAGCTACTGGGGTTGATTTAGCCATAAGTCGGTTTAACCTCTCAGTAAAATGGATAATTTCGGAAATTCTCCTTACACTTAGTTTGGGTGAAAGGATTCGTACTATTGTACAATTTATTAGGATCGCTACCCACGCCAGAAGGTTACGGAATTATTCGACCACTTATCAGATAGTACTAGCTTTAGCGAGCTTTGATGTAGCTCGGTTAAGGGATACGTGGGATTGCGTTTCCATGCCTGAAATATCCGTTTTCCACGAGTTAGAGAAGTTATTTGCGCCTGCGAGGAATTTTGCCACTCTCCGCGCCGAAATGGAGCCCGTGATTCTCAGCGGTGAAGAAGGTTGCATTCCATTTTTAGGTAAGAGAAGTGCGGTTATTCTTTCTCCATTAGTCTGATCTCCGCCATCCATTCCCCACTCCAACAAACGTCTTTAGGGCCCTTCCTAATTTTTTCATGCCCGTCGCTCGTGTTCCTTCTGTTTTTTCCCTTTCTATCTGACCCACTTTTCTCTAACACACCTCCTTCCCTTCCCGCTCGTCTGGTTCTTGCTTGCTAACCTCGGCTCCTTCCTTTCTAGGAATCTATACTCATGATCTCATCTCAAACGCGCAGAAACCGTCTTACATTCCTAATCCTTCGAATCCGCAACAACCGTTAATTAATTTTGAACGGCATCGTACTACGGCTTCCATCGTCAGAAATCTTTTGCGTTTGCTCAATGCTAGTTCTCGTTATACTTTTCCCGTTCAAGGTGAAATTGTCTCTCGATGTCTTTGGATATCCGCATTGTCAGATAAGGAATGTGCTCATCAATCTTCGACACTGCAATCATAATGTGATTTTTCTCGTCTGATCCGCTAGTTGAACATTGTTTGCCGGTTAACTCGTGGACGCTTTACTTTGGTTAATGCGTAACTCTCATGTACGTGCGTACACGTCGCTCGCCCTATGCTTATATACTGTGTTAAATTATCCTTTCACTTGTGGTGTGATGATCAATTCTCACTGTCCACTTATCCTGGATCACCCTGCCTCCAACAGACCTCCCTTGTCTACTACTATATTTATCACTGTGCATGGGA